>CANSZD010003325.1:0-201670 GCA_947648045.1 Beta corolliflora | reverse complement strand
TACGATATGTACATTTCGTATTAGTAAAAAATATAAAAAGTTGATATTATGGATGTACGCGTAAAGGCGAATCTATGGCCGCATAGGTATGTTTTTTTTTGTATACATTAATGAGAATATTTGAGTGAAATTTTTAAATTTGATTCCAAAAAATAGAAGCAATATCTATATTTTGGAAGGAAGAGAATCTTAAATTATAGATAAACATAGGTTAATAATTGTCCTCTCTTTCTCTTTCCTTCTTTTCGTGGACTCCAAGGAAAACTGATGGACACAAAAAAAGGAGTTAGTCCATGAATTTTCTTGTTCAGTATTCCAGTCAGAAAGTATTCGAAGGAAATACTCCTCTAACTTTTTTTTTATTCGTTACATTTGATTTGCGCGGTTTTTAAAGTATTATTTAGCTGCTTAATATCTGCTTTATTTCGCTTAAGTAAAAATTATAAAGATGTGATATTATGAATCTATAGTCGGATCAGGCAGACTCTCTGAAGCTGCAGATATTTTTACTTATAAAATAATCAAAATAATCGATTCCACGAAGTAGGCCGTTAGAAATCGAATGTAACGAAAAAAAAAGCGAAGGAGATAAAACGTTTAATGACAAGTGTGATTCCACGTAGTTACTTATTTGTTTTGAAGTATATACTTATGTCATTGCTTCCGTCACTTAGAGTCCACTAGTGGTGGTAATCATGGGAAATTTCTCTATCTATTTGTGGGAGATCAATTCTATTAGCTCTATGCCTCTATGTAACATTATCCCTAAATAAGAACAAATCTAAAATATGAAAATAAAATTTATTTTCTAAACCATATAAATAAATATGTATATGAGTTTGGCTATGAAAATAATAATCTTTTTCTAAAACATTTAGATAAATATATATCTAAGTTTGGCTCGGATTATAGATATACGTTTGAAGTTTTTATATGAAGTATGATGAAAAGAGCGATATACTTCCACCCGTTTTGAAATAAGTGAAAGCAACCTCATCGAACTCACATAAAAAGAAGTATTCATTCTTTATTCAAGAGTAAGTATTATATATAATTATATAAGCCAATATGCATTCTATGGGCCAACCATTATTACAAATTTATTGGAGAACTTTACTAATAAATTAAATGTGTATTCCCCTCCTTTTTCCACCAATATGAGACCTCACACTTTCATATGAAAAAGAATCCAACACTTAGAGCTAAAAAATTGTCCCAACCTACTAACACAACCCGAGACTTAATCTTAGAATTTACGGGTTAGGGTTGAGATTTTCAATCCATCCACCTAAGGCTTCCCTATTTAATTAAATGGGTTATACGTAATACTCCCTATGATTGCTTTAAAAGGGATTAAGACGCTATTCTCGCGATAAGATGCATCTTTTCTTTTAAGGAGCTTATCTCCTAGCTGGGTGCGGCATTTTCGACAAATTAGCCTCGTTTTGACCAATTTAAGCTCATTTATATACTCCATTAGATCTTTATTGATCTTCCTAGTTTGACTTGCACATTTTCTAATGCATAGCTTTATTGTAAATATCGGTAATAACGTATTAGTAAAAATTATAAAAGTTTGATGTTAGTAAAGTACTAATTAGGACGAATCAAACAAAGCCTCTACACGTAGTATGTTTTTCTTCGTATGTTGAGAAAATTTTAGAAGATTCCATGTTATTCCAAATAATGCCAAGATTGCAACTAGGAACATCAATAAGAACAAAGAGAGTATGAATTTTCTAAAAATTGGAAATTAGTGAAAGTTTAAGAATACTAATTATAGAACACATTTACTGAAAAAAAACTTTGATCATGCATACTTTGAGGTGAATTCTATGTTGAAAAATGATTATGTGTAATTAAAATTTAATATTTGTATATGAATGAGTTAGTTTAATAAATAGGTCGGATTAGAGTCGAGCTTTTCAACCCGTTTTCTTTATATATAAGTTAGGTTTGAATTGAGATCACATGTTCAATTCATTTATTATCGACCCGAATACAAACCCGACCCACCCAACCCTATCAACACTCTCTTGACAGCACTAGTGTATGTAGGAAATTTTTAGCTATATACCACTAACAAGAAGTTCCTTTTGGGGGAGTTTAATGACACTAAAAGTATAGTCTCATTATTTACCTCCCTGTTTTAGAGGGTTAGTGCACAGGATATTAAATGAAGAAATACATCAAGATTGTGTAGGTTCAGGCTATTTACACAAATTATTAGAATAGGGGGTTTAATTTTTAACATAAAATTAGAAAAACCCACGCCTATGTCTCCTAACAAGTCCATTCCATCGCACGATTTAACCTAACACTATCCCTTGATATCTCGCACTAACTTAGACGTCATTTCTCTTAGATATCGCTTCGCTTTGTTTCCCTTTGAATCTCGGAATTACATCACGCAATTTTTAAAAATAACCCGACGGTCAGACCGAATGGATTTTTAAGTGGATTAAACTAGTCATTAAATGGATTAAACAATGTGATTCTTTGGATAGATTATACTGATCACTAAATAGATTAAACGGCGGTCAATATATTGAAAGGTGGTCCGTTCTTTTGTTAATATTGAGCTTTTTTAGTATGTGAGTCCTCTTACAAGACCAAACTGCCGATTCATAAATAGGGAGTAGCTTAATATTTTTTGTCTACTTCCTTGACGATATGTACAAAAGAGATGTAGGTACCAAATACTACAATTAACAAACTTAGGACTATAATCATGATTATATAGACCTTCCTAACTCCCAAATCAATGTTGGAAATCTTCAAGTAGCACAAGCATGGAACCGTGATGGAAGCTGTGGCACTTAATAATGCCCCAACTAGCGTCATAAGATATCCGAAGAAGGGAAAAGTTAACGCAATTATAACTTGAGTAACAACCAAAGAAGTTCTAAGTAGAATTCTGAAGATCCTTTTCTTACTATAGTAAGGGAACCAACATTCAGTAGCAGTTGCAACAGGTTTTAGCATGAGTGCATACTTTGATAATGGTATTATCCAACTTGTGTAGATGGCGATTCTAGAGCTTAGTTTGTGAGTTGGTAGATTTAATGTTATTTGCGCGTTCACCTCTGATCCAAACATCATGTATCCTAGAATTGCCATTGTAGTGTAACAGAATGTGGCACAGGCAAAACTCAGGAGCAAGACCTGCGATAAGCACAACAAACAATTTTGAGCCACTAAGCTTTTTTAAGTTTTGACGTGAACAACCATCGGAGATAAAATCTTGAGTCATTGCAGTGGGATATAATCTTACTAGGATTAAAGCTTTGACGCTCGTTGTTGTTGAAAAAAATATATACGGTTATTTGTTTATTCGACACCTTTTCTAATTACATAAACGTGAGATTTTCTTCATATTTGGAGGTAACAATAACTTTATTTTCTTTTGTATGACACCTTTTGCAATAACCTTAAGAAAAGTACTTTATATATATGACACCTTATCTTTTTTATTTTTTTTGGCAGACAAGAACAAACAAAACACAAAAACACAGAAACTACACAGGAATCAAGTCACCCCTTCTTGCCCTATTGGCTAGGATGTGACCTTACTTGAACATGATCTGTTCTATGACACCTTATCTTGCTAATCACTTTTTTAAGTTAAGTAACAAGGATTAGTTATGATCGATCTCTACTTGGTCACCATTTTTGTCGATGAAGGATGGAGTAATGGTGTTATTTCCCTATGGTCAATTATTTAGAGTCTAATAATGACATGAGGATCAAATTAAATTCTTTTTGGCTCAAAAGTAGTCATTTATGGTAGAAAACACATAAATAATTATTCACAAGATCGAGAATAAATTCAATAATAGCTTGATCCTAACTATGGATTGCTTTATATAATCCCTCATATCATTGCTACAATTATTTTTGTGAGTTTTTCCGGAAATTAATATAAATTTTAGTATTTTTTTAAAATGTAAAGAAATTTTGGTAACTCGTAAGAATTTTATTTCATCTTTGATTCCGAATAGTGAAACAACTACTCTTTATGTGAGAGTTTTTGAGATAAGTGTTTCGACTTATATGTAACAGGAGAAAATATAAAAGTTACTAGTCGTCAATCAAGATACGACACAAATAAAAGTATAAAACCTTACCTTAGAGAAATGTTGTTTCTTTTGCATTGAATTGTGCAAAGTAGGAAAAACAGGATTTGCACTATAAGAGAACATAAATAGGCTAGCTGCCATAGGAATCCCTCTCCAATTTTGTAGCTCACCCTTGTGATGAAATCCAACACCATCAAAGCAACCAACCCATATGATTGACAAAAAGTATCACATAATTAGCAATAACTCCAGTGGCAGAAATGTAAGAAAGAATCCTTAAGTCATCTAACCAAGTACTTGGTAGAACAACTAGGGCAATTATCATCACAAAAACTTGTTTTCCATCCAATTTAAGTCTCCCAATTCCTCCAAATTTCACTCTTGGGAAGAGATTATGTAGATGATCACCTTCTAAAATTAGGTACCCTGTTAAAACCAAGTATAGGTCTATATATAATATAATTGATGCCACCCATTTTCCAGTTTTACCATATGCAAAATAACCAATGTCATGGTAAGTTTTGATGCTTGGATCTGCTCTCATGCAACGTTCTGTAAGGACCCCTGCATAGTAGGCTGCAACTGCGATAGCGAAAAGCAAGATTAAGCTCAACCAACCTCCTGATGCAAGAGCATATGGAACTGATATCAACCCAACTCCTGTAGTATATTGATCCAAAACATATTCATCAAGTTAGTAATTTGGAAATGCTAATATAGGCATAGAGGGCTTGTAAGATGCAAAATGCTGGAGGAGAGTTTTGTTTGTGTCATTTCAATAATATTTTGACATATGTTAGTAACTGTTGAATGAAGCGTGTTGGAGTACGTGAAAAAGCAAATAGTGCAACCACAAAAATAGAGGAAGTATTTTTGTGAAAACCGAAAGAGGAAAATAAAGGGATCAAAAAGAACCTGAGATAGCATTGAGGCCATTGAAAAAAGTGTTAATCAAGGAGGAATTGTTGCCATTTTCTTCTTCTTCTACACTATTTATCTGGTTATAATTGTTTCCTTCTATATTGTCCATGAGATTATATGAAAAAGATTGTTTTATGTCATTTTTGTGCTGAAACAACAAAAGCCTAGAAATTGTCTTGGCATTGTAAAAAATTTTGAATATAAGAAGGAAAATAAGTTGTGTCTACTGTCTTTAAATCCAGACTTAGTCCTGCTATTGCTGTGGCATTGCCAACCCTGACGTTCTTTTTTGTTTATTTTAATTGCAAGCCTGATTCGTAAGTTTCTATATTTATCAATAACGTGATATTGTTCTTATAAAAAAAGTCCCGCTTCATGTCCCTTAAATAACAAAAAGAAAAAGTATACCACTTATTTGGTACGCGAGAATAAATAACAATTAGGTAAAATTAGTCTCAACACCACTGCACCCGCGCCACCAACTTTCACTAGTAGCCAAAACACCACAAACTATTGGGCTGGGTGCAGTGAGTGTCATAAATGATGCCGAAGCTAAATTTTCTCGATACATGTTCACGTGACTTAGGTTTCTAATCAATGGATAAAACTTAGGCTTCTAATCAATGGAAAAAGTAGGATAAATGAAAGAAAAACGGAAAAATGGGAAGAAAAAAAATTAACACGGATTCTCTCTCTGTCGGCAAGAAAAGTTGGCTTCGGTGTCATTTATGACACTTGCTGCACCCAGGCCAATAGTTTTGGGGTGTTTCGGCTACTAGTCAAATTTGGTGGTGCTAAGTACACCCGCGCCATAGTTTGTTGTGTTGAGGCCCAATTATGCCTAACAATTATGATAGTGAATTTTAGCGTTTATCATTATGAAATTTCATCCTCATCCCATGCGTTTTTTCCATAAATTTCCAAACTTGCTCATTACAGAGTTTTTATAGCTTTTCAGGGCTGGAAAAAGATTACCATGACTATTGCCATAAATTTTTGTTGCAAAATTACATTTAAATTCATCGCCATACTACAATTTAATATTTAACCAATTGCCAAAGTAGTTGAGCAGCTAACATGAAGGGATAAGCTCTAAATTCAACGTCTTAGAGGTTTAATCTATTCAACTTATTTTATGTTATTTTAAACTACTATAAAGTTTTCTAAATTTTCTTTATTTTTATCATTTTCTTAAACATTAATACGACAAATATAAATTGAACAGAATAGACCCTTAATGAGCAAGCTAGAGTTAGACGAAGGTTGAGGACGCTACTAACATCTATCCAGCTATTATCGCTAATTGTTAAGGACTTTCCGAAGTCTTTTGTTATTCGCATGATCCTCGAGAGATTAATCCTTGAAGAAAATGTCAACTGCGATCCTGCGTTGGCTCCACGACCACCAGTTTTGATAATTTCACTTGCTTGTTTAGTTGTTTAATGCAAACACGATAATAGGGATTTTGAAATTTTAATTTCACGTCGTGATTTTAGATTCTTTTCGTGGAGAACTGGTGCTGGCAAAGATTATGTTCGTACCTCAATCTAGCTCATTATTGGAGTATAATTTTTCCGTCTCAAAATACATTAACATTACTTTGTCAATTGGCTATTTGTAATACCCCATTTGTTCTACAAGGATTTAGCAGTGCTTCTTCATTCAGGGGGGAGGATTACGGGGCTATATCCGATTGCATGTCGAATATGTGGCGTGGCGCAACGAGGGCGTTGCTTTGCCTCAAGTGAGGGTGTTTGTAATACCCCTCTTTATGATTTTTCAAAAAGATTTAGCGTCCTCATTCAGAAGATGATTTTTTTTTTTTAGAAACTTTCATTTGTTTTCCAGCAAGTTAAGCGTGCTTGGTTGGGAGTAGTCCAAGGATGGGTGACCTCTTGGGAAGTTTCCCGGCGGGTGCGCATGAGTGAGCACAAAATGTCCTGGAAGAAGCTTGTGTTGGTTATTAAGGGCAGGTTGTTGGCCCGGATGCGCATTAGTGACGATAGACTCGACTCCGGAAGAGTTGGGGTGTTACACTATTGCTATCTCTAATTACGTCTTGGTTCAAATTATAAACTATTGAGGTGAATCTAGCAATAGTCTAAGACTTTTTTTTTTTGAGAATTTATGGTATAAACTTGTTAAGCAATAAAGTCCATAGTACATTAGTTTTCTACTACGGGCCTGTTCTCCCAACATTTTTCGGTTCGGTTCGATTTAGGTTCGGTTCGGTTCGATTCCTAAATTTATTCATTACTATTAGTTATAATTTAATTCGGTTCGATTCAATTCAGTTAAGTTCAGTTCAGTTCAATTAAGTTCAGTTGTTTTATGCCGAAGAGAACATGCCCTACATATTACGACACTAATTAAAATCAACCTTTTAGGAATTGGCGTTGGCTCAAGTGATGAGTTTTCTCATCTTCCCTAGCAAAGTCTAGGGTGTAAGAACTAAAACTGGTAGAATAATTGTAACAAACTTCTGAAAGTCGTGGAGTGAATTAACACGGTACTAAAGTTGAATTTCCACCGTTACGTACACAAGGATTCGTGGCAACTAACCTCCAGGGATACACGACTATGCTCTGTGCCCAGAAGAACAAAGAAGAATGAGATTGTGTTTTAGTAGTATTTTTGTAGAGGAGGCCAATTTTTCCGTGTCCCAAAGAAGACTGACCAGTCTCTTATAGATTGAGGAAGGTCCGACAACCAAAACCGACAAGGCAATCAATTAGGCGCATATTAAGGCATAACAGAAACAATAATTCTAAACCTTCAACAAATGAATGAAGAAAAAAACTCTATATAAAGAATGTAGGATACCATTAAACCACCAATATGGGACAAATACAATGAGCTTTTTGTTCTTTTGAAGCAAAAACTTGGAGTAAAAATACTATCACTCAACCACTAACTCCAACATAGGGTTGATTCTACCCGGCATTTGCTTTGGGATTAGAAAGTGGGGGTGGAGGTTGGGGGTGTATGACTTTGTAATAGGCCTCTGGGTGGAGGCCTTGTGTGAGGGCAGTCCAAATAATTTCTTCTTACCTATTTAAAAGAAAAATTAAAATGAACCTCTTAGTTATATTTATTATTAGTTCCATATATTAGCTCTTGCCGATAATTGTAAATTAGTTAAAATTCATATCTTACTTCGAGGGTGGTACTCAAAACCTGAAAATCGAATATTATCCATATTACCGCCTTTGTATCGACTCTCCAATAATAGACTAACAACATTATATAACACTTTGATTTAGATAAGTTTATCCCCCCTCTATGAACCATGAATTAACTCGGACAGTTTCGGCATTCATACAAGTTATAATTCTATACCAGTATATATAAATCTGTGTTTCAGTACCTGAAAGTACACACCAAATTATAAGAACTTCAATGGATAATACAATAATACACAAAGAGTGAGCATCAAACTAAAAGTAACCAAAAAAAACCTTACTGATGATGCATATATATATATACTATATAGTCTAAGTGGGCACCTAGCCTTGATCTAGTAACTAGAATGCAGACAAATAAATTGCTTTCATTAGGTCGTAAACAGCTTTTGAAAGCTACAATTCTACACTTCTAGAACTATTGCAGAATTAGCCTCTTAAGTAGAATGATAAAGACACAAACTTTCATCTACTAAAGATATTATTGGTATTCTAGATAAAGGGTTAAATTTTACCATACTAAACCAGTAAACCACTCTCTGAAAACTCAAAACATTTCAGTACTAATTCTTTTTTTAGCTTAAACAATCAAATGTGCAATCAAATCGAGGTCGAAGGTGTTATATCTTTATGCTTAATCAATCACTTCTTCTGGGTCATAAAACAGAGAACAAAGGGCAAAAGTGCCCCTTTTAACAAAAAAAAAAAGGCCAAAAAGCCATGTTAGTCATGTCACTGACCATATGATCTCTTCATGTAAAGTTTACCGAACTTATATGAATTAAACATATTGAAACTCGCAAATTAGATGGTAGACACGAGTCTACCATCCAAATGGTCTTGTGGCGCACCATTCCAATACCGGCGTCGTTCCGTACTATAATCTGATGAACAAAACAACATTACCGATGAACAAACTAAGCAACATGAAGATGAAAGTAGAACAAAAGAAACACACACGAGACTCGATGAGCATATGAATCGTGATGAACAACAAGAAAAAAAGATGAACATAAGAGGAAATATCGATAAACAAACCACTCAACCTAGTGAGCAGAGACAAAAAACACAATGAGCAAAGAAATATCTGCAATAAACAAACTAAGAAATATAAAGATAAAGGCCAACAAAGGAGAATCGACGAGATCGATGTTCATTGGAGAACGGTTGATGTTCAATTAATTTCGTGGTCACTTAATGTTCATTGGAGAACAGATTGATGTTCATTGGTTTCGCGCGTTTTATGTTTTTGAGGCTGCATTTTGGCCCGTGTCTACCATTAGGATGGTAGACACGAGTCCACCATCTACCAATTGATTGAAACTTATCTAAACTTATGCAAACTTCTTTTTTATCACTCAAGAATTTATTGT
This sequence comes from Beta corolliflora, assembly GCA_947648045.1. Lineage (NCBI taxonomy): Eukaryota > Viridiplantae > Streptophyta > Magnoliopsida > Caryophyllales > Amaranthaceae > Beta > Beta corolliflora. The sequence goes on along the minus strand of CANSZD010003325.1, from coordinate 192,115 downwards.
TCTTTTACACTTTTTCAACGGTGAAGAGAAAACATCTTGATAATGCACCTAAGAAGTGTAAGAACCCTACATCTTTTTTACTTTCGACAGTAATAATATTTTAAACTACTCTTATTTAGTTTAAAGTATTCACTTTTGGGATGTCTATTAGTTTTTTTTGTTTTTTTATTTTTGAATGGGGCATTACTAACTTTTAATCATACATTCAAACTTTATTATAAAATAATAGTTTCCTGCTCCTTTGTTTTCAATAAAAGCCCTGGAAAGGATGAAGTATATTTGATGCAAGGATGTTGACTAGTATAGAAAATGAATAATATATATTGGCACACCCGTGAATGCTTAATGCTGGCTTGGGATTATAATTCCAAAGAATTACAAACCTGTACAGATTGAATATCACAAAACAACAACTGAAGATGTCATGACCAAGCATAAGCTTAACATGTGAACAAAACATTTTGGAAACAAGAAAAACTATTTGCAAGTTGTAACAGAGCACGTGAACCCATCCATAACTCACTCATCATAAGACTACAAGAGCATAGTAGATAAACCAAAATCACAGACTCACTCACTGTTTTGAGCTTATTCCAAACTATGAGCGTTATATTTTATGTAAATTTGTCAAAAATTATGAATATTTTGGAGATTTTGCAGAAATTTTGGGGTGTTTTGGCCTTTTGAAATGTTTGACTCTACTTTTATTTCCCTAAAAGTTACAAAAATATCACTATGATATATGCATACAATAGCAGTATATTAGTAATTTATCCAACGTTTTCACTTACTTCATATTCCACCCAATTTTTCAATGACATAATGCCACTTTTTTTTTTTAAATGCCTTACATTAAGTTTAGGCGTAGATGCTTTCGACACCCAAGACTATTTTTCTTCATTTGAAACTCTCCTTTTTAATACATTTCTTTGATTTGGATTATTCAAACGAGAAATGAGTAAAAAAAATAGCCTGGGTGTATACGCTCACTGACACCTGAGACAGTATGATAAAATTTGTACAAAAAAATCAGCTCTTTACACTTTCAACTTGAACGTTAAAGAAACAAACTTTAGACAATACAAAAACACAAGTGCACTTACAGAGGACAGAGAGAGAGAGAGAGAGAGAGAGAGAGATAGCACCTAATCTTCTTCTTCTAGAGAATAAAGCTAAATGAAGAAGCAAGGGTGTGAGATTGAAGCAGTAGGCATTACCTACAAAATATATAGTCATAACAATGAGAACTCATTTAGCATCTTCAAGAGACAGAATGGTGAACATGGTAATCAAACATCATCATCATCATCTTCTTCTTCTTCTTCTGGTATGAGAACAGTACTAAATCAGGTGAATTGCAGAGCAAAACCATGGGAAATCCTCGCTATCGTGGGGCCCAGCGGTGCCGGGAAATCATCCTTGCTTGAAATACTAGCAGGCAAGCTCACCCCACAAGCTGGATCAATCTTCATTAACAGCAATGCCATTGAAAAGGCCAACTTTAACAAAATTTCAGGCTTTGTTACTCAAAAGGACATGCTTTTTCCACTCCTTACAGTAGAAGAAACACTCATGTTTAGCGCCAAATTAAAGCTCAAACTCCCACCTTCTGAATTAAGCTCCAGAGTGAAGTCACTAATGCAAGAGCTGGGAATAGATCATGTGGCTAAAACCCGGGTGGGAAATGAGGGTATACGTGGAGTTTCCGGAGGAGAGCGAAGGAGAGTCTCCATTGGTGTTGATGTGATCCATGACCCTAAGGTGCTAATCCTGGATGAGCCAACATCAGGGGCTAGACAGTACCTCGGCATTGCAAATCATTGACATGTTGAAAAATATGGCAGAAAGAAGGGGCAGAACCATCATTTTAAGCATCCATCAACCTGGGTTTCGGATTGTGAAGCTGTTTAATTCCATCCTTCTATTAGCAAATGGCACAGTTCTACACCATGGCACAGTTGATCGGCTAGGGTCCAAACTCTGCCAGATGGGTCTCGAGCTCCCTCCTCATTGCAATATTGTAGAATTCGCGATTGATTACCTGGAAACAATCCAACAACAACAAGAGGAAGAAAATTCAGCTTCATCGTTGCAACAAGCAGCTCCTGCAGCAACCTCACAGCAGAGGAGAAAGACTCTACAGCAACTATTTCAGCAGTCTAAGGTCATGGATGAAGAGAGTGCATATATGGGAATTGAGCTTGAAACCCACAGTTTTTCCAACTCAAGGTTGAGAGAGATAATAATTCTTAGTCACAGATTTTCAAAGCTTGTTTTCAGAACAAAAGAGCTTTTTGCCTGCAGGACCCTGCAAATGCTGGTTTCAGGGCTGGTGTTAGGTTCCATATTCTATAATCTTAAGCATAATCTAGAAGGGGCATTTGAAAGGGTAGGATTATTTGCATTTATCTTAACTTTTCTGTTATCCTGCACCACAGAAGCACTGCCAATTTTCCTAGAAGAGAGAGAAATACTAATGAAGGAGACCTCCTCGGGGAGCTACCGAGTCTCATCTTATGTCATCGCAAACGCCCTAGTTTACCTCCCGTTTTTTGCTCATCCTGGCCATCTTGTTCACAGTTCCAGTGTATTGGTTGGTGGGGCTAAGGCAGGAGTTTACGTCGTTCTCACACTTCTTGTTGCTCATATGGTTGATACTCTACACTGCTAATTCTGTTGTAGTGTGTTTCAGTGCACTGGTGCCAAATTTTATAGTTGGAAACTCGGTAATTTCTGGAGTGATGGGATCATTTTTTCTGTTCTCAGGCTACTTTATATCAAATAAGGAGATCCCGAGATATTGGATTGGGATGCATTATTTATCCTTGTTTAAGTACCCTTATGAAGGGTTCCTGATCAACGAGTTTTCAGGGTCAAATGAGTGTTTGAAGAGCATGTTTGGGATGTGTGCAATGACTGGAAAGGATGTGCTAAAAGAAGAAGGCTTTAGAGAGGAGAATAGGTGGATGAATGTGTTAATTACTGTGTGCTTCATATTGCTGTACAGGTTCATATCTTATGTCATTCTCAGATGTAGGTGCTCGAAAAGGAGTTTCAAGGGTGCTTTTATTTGAACAAGGTAGTGTCTCTTCCTCTCTCTTTCTCTACATAGACACTTACAGTCCATTAATTACAGAAAAGCTACGGTTGTTGGGGAGTTTGATGCTTTGATTAGTTTCCACATTATTAACAAATCAATAAATTTCCGCAATAAATATATTTTTTCTGTTATTTTTCTTACATAATTCTCTTTTGTTAGGGAGGACAACACTTTCCACAGGGCAAATTATTAGGTAAACTTGCGAGTATGTGCTCTTGAGTGATATTATAACAATGTAGGGCTGAACACAAGGGGTGAACCGGCCCCTTCTTTCATCGTATTGTACTACTGCTGCCACTATATTTCGGAGCATATGCTCCCTGGTGCACTAACTAGCTTTTGTTCCATGAGGGAACTCATGATACAACTCTTAAGTAACAAGATGTGTCATGAAAAGTACTCTTGCGCTAAATAAATATCAGCAAGCACACATTTTAAAGAAACTATTTAAAAAATGAATGCAAAAAAAAAAAATCAAGTGGCTAAAGATTTGCATGCATCATAAAAGATTTCAATGTTCAAAATAGAAAGAGCAAGACAGGAAATGAAGTGTCTTTCCTGAAGTAATAGCACCAATTCATAATGTTCTCCCCTAGAAAATTACTTGCAGACAATTTTTTTGGAAAAGAAACATAAACAGACCAGACTGCTTCTATTAAAATACGTTTTACGATGATTATAATTGTCTCGTTTACCAAACAGGTTTGCTGTGAGCAGTGACGCTTTAATATACAACAGAGGCCGAAAGCAAGAGAAAATGAGGTTCACATAGCGTAAGACTCGTGGCCCACCGAATCACGCAAGTAAACAGATATACAGCTAAAGATTGTTGCAGTCTCTCATAAGAAGACCCTACTTATTGATGAAGTGCATTTGTTTGGTTTTTGCAAGTTGATGATTTAAAAAAAGCTTCCGGTGTATTTACAATGCAGCTTATTTTTCTTTTGATCCTTTTACCTGCAGCCAGTTAAGTTGCTGGCATCAGGAACCTATTATCCAAATTATAATCATACTGTAATGATAATTATATTAAAAGAAAAAAAAATGGAATACAGTTGTATCAAGATCTGTATGTATTGCTTCGTTTATCCACTATATCACACTGCTGATTAACTTATCAACATTTTATCCAAGAATAAAACCTTACTGTTCACAGAACTTTATTTGCCGACTCAATGGCATATCATGTTCTTCTTTAAACATCCTTTAACTTCATTAGCTTTTGCTTCATAATTAAGTCCAACAGGTAAAATGATAGTAAAAAGTACGAGTAAAAACTAAATGAGTAGCTGAGCAATGAAACTTCATTACCTGAGGTCTTCTCAGAATGATATAGCACTTACAACTTTAAAAGTTCTGTTAAGTATTAACCTAATCATAATCACACAATTCATCATTTTGAAGGCCTATCTCAACTCGAGGAGAATATCCCACTTCGCTCATTTGATCTACCAGCCCATGAATTACTTCATATATATGTTCTCGACAACAATGTGACCTGTCTTTGGCCACGAATTCATGTCTAATATTCTTCACTTCAATCCAACTAAAGCCTGCATCTTTTCTCAATCCTTTCTCACCCATAAGCCTTCTCACTTGACGGGAATCATCCCATCTTTTACCTGCTGCATAAATATTTGATAGCATCACATATCTAGCAGCATTACTTGGCTCCAAAGTAAAGAGCATTTCTGCAGCCTTACGAGCAAGATCCGTGTTTCCATGGACCCGACAAGAACTTAGAAGCGCTCCCCACATTCCAACATGATCAGAACCACCAGGAGCTCTTTCAATCAACTCTACTGCCTCATTGAGTCTGTTTTTCTTTCCAAGTAAATCGATCATGATTGCATAGTGATCTGATCGTGGCTTCAAACCGTGCTTTGTCATTAAGTCAAGAATCTTCATGCCTTCCTCTACTAGACCTGTATGGCAACAAGCAGATAACACTCCAAGAAATGTGACTTCATTAGGCTTTATTTTTGCTACAATCATCCTTTCAAACATTTCAAGTGATTCTTCATTGTGTCCGTTCTGAGCAAACCCAGTTATTATAGAATTCCAAGAAACATCATTTCTTTCTGGCATCCTCTCAAACAGCAGCTTTGCTGATCTCATGTTTCCACACTTGCAATACATGTCAATCAACGCATTATAGACAAACGAATTCAACAAAGGAACTCTTGTGTTTAATCTCATGATGTGACCATGAAGTTGTTTCCCTTTCTCTACGAGTGGTAAATCAGCACAAGCACCCAACAGGGCAACATATGTAAACGCGCTAGGTGGGCATCCATCCTGCCGCATCTGATCAAATAGATGCAAAGCTTCCATTCCTCGCCCATTCTGAGAGAATCCCGTTATTAATGCAGTCCAAGATACTGAATTCTTCAGTGGCATATGATGAAAAACCAAGCAGGCATCTTCCATCCTAGATGACCTGACATATGCAGCAACCATCGAGGTCCAGGACACAACATCTCGTACAGGCATTCGAGTAAATATCGAATAACACAAATCAGGATAACCACATTTGCCATAAGCATCAACTAAAGCATTACATATGACAACATCATACTCTAATCCAAGCACAACCACCACACTATGAAGCTGGTGCAACAATCTCATTTCACCCAAAACAGCACAACAACTCACAGCACTAACAATCGTATACTCGTCCAAGAACAACCCACACCCACTATACATGTTCTGCATCTTCTTAAAAAAGTATATAGACTCTTTATAAAACCCATGATGGGATAAACCAGCAACCACAGAATTGTAACTGACAATATATGGTTGGGGCATTTTATCAAGCAGTTGGTGTGCATGATCAAAGAGACCATATTTAGAATACCCAGAAATAATAGTGTTCCAAGAATGACTATTCTTGTAAGGAAGATCATCAAAAACTTTTTGGGCACTTTCAATGGCGTCGCATTTGGAGAACAACTCCACAAGACGGTTTGAGATGAAGGAGTTGAAAATGAGGGAAGTTTTAATGAAGTGTGAGTGAAGGATTTTGCCAAAGTTAAGGTTTCTGGTTGCAATGCAGTGAGTTAGGAGTGATGCAAAGTGCTTTGGATTGGTCAACATGTAAAGATCAATTTTTTGCAGATTATGTTAATTTACGTATCTTACAAGGGTACTCATTGTTGTGAGGTTGCAGGGTTTTTTTTTTTTCGGTGCGAATGGCGCGAGGCGGGGATGAGAATCGATCGATCACCCTGAACCCAGGAGGAAGCTCTAACCAACTGAGCTATCCCTCACTCTCTGTGAGGTTGCCAGGTTGGTCATTGTTGGGGCTTGGGAGGTTGGATGAGTACTTGAGTTTAAGGCTTCTAGCAAATTGAGTTCTCTTTAACACGGATGTTACATCCCCTGTAACCGTTGTAAATCACATGTGGTACAACTAAAAAAAAATCTTAACTAATCAAAATATTTTAGAAGCTTTTTTATTTTTCTTGAATTCAAACTCCCTCCTGTTTTTCTGGAGTTGTAAGAGGGTTGTATTGACACGTGGTGCAACAGTTAAATGAAAAATCTTTCGCATTTTTTATGAGTAAACTTCCCTAAAGACTCATGCATTCACCTCGAAGATGGGCGGTATGTGGCAAGCAAAGCAACATATATATGAGTATATGTCTTCCTTGACCAACGAAACAATGTCACATACTCACATTATCAGCTAGATTGAATATAAAAAAAATGTAACATTTTCCTCAAAGAAAACATGTAGAAGTTGAAAAATAAAGTAAAATTGGTAAAAGTCATTTGGTGAGCTTGGACAATAGAATTAAGGGTAATTAATTTTGTGTGTTAATGTAGCAAAGTCTGGAATCCAAGAGATAATGTGACGCTTGTTAATTAAAGATATACTTCATCAGTTTTTTAAAATTTACATTTGTACTTTGCACATTTACCAACGTACAACTTTAAACTTTAGTATCTTACCTATGTATAAGTAAAAATTATAAAATTGGAATCTAAATGAAGTATATATATTGAGACGAATCTAACAAGATATCACATGAGTGATTTTTTCTTACGCATAAATAATTCAAGACGATAAAAGTAAAATATGTGTATACTGTAGATGGTTAAAATAAAATAAAAATAGAACTAAAATAGCGGATTTGTGGAATATATCATGCTTTTATACTCCCAGGCCATAAAATTAATGCTTTTATACTCCCTAATCATCAACATGCTCTCATATCAACAAAATCTGAGGGGGAAATAAATCAAGTAATTAAGATAAGATCGATGTCATTCTTATATAGTAAGTTACAAGAAGTATCAACTATTCAACTCTGACAACTAACAAAATTCATAAGCCTCTGTCAATAAATGACAACTTCATTCTCAAAAGACATTAACAACAAGCCTGAAAGCTGGTTGCACTTCAAAATTGTAACAAGCTTAATTCCTCTGTTGCCTCAAAATATAACAGGAATTCCATACTCATAGTGATCAGAATACACACTCCAGTACTTGAGGGCTATAGGGTTGCAAATGATTTGTTTATCTTCCGTAATCACCATTCAACTAATAATCATTTGCTTCAAGTACTCGGCTTGGTCAGGGAAATACTCCAGTAGTTCATCCTTGGTCACCCAAACATAATCATCACATCCACCTATGTTAAACTTGTTCGTCACAATTACTTGCGATTTAAAGAAGAATCTCTGCCAAAATATAAAACATAAAAATTTGAGGATAAGAAATCTCATCTGTGTTTCATCGCATGAAAGTACAACAGTTGCAACTAGCAAGCGTATGTGTGCAGCAGATAGAGACACACCTTCAATGGATCTGGTTTGTCAGCTGTGTATACAGCCATATGGCCCATGGGTGCATTTCCAACAAAATATGTGTGTGAAAGGTCCCCTAGGACGGATTGTAGAGCGGACTCCGCACACTGCAATGAGCAGAGGATTGTGATTTGTGAGAAAAGAACAAAAAAAGAAGAGAGAAGATCGGCACCAGTTTCTAAGATTAATACCTTTCGACTTTCGTAGAGTCTCTTCATTCTCATAAACCTTTTCTGGAAAATGCCAAACAGGCTTCCCATCAGAAGAGCCATAAGAAGTTCCATGAAGAAGAAGAAAGAGCCTCCGATCAAGTGCTCTTTGCAATGACCTTCAAGGAACAGAAGAACTGGTTCAATGCTTACTCAAGTTCCAAACCCACAAGAATAAGGAGATAAAGGTCTTATTTGAAATTTGTCTGACATAAAAGTTTCCCCAAAAATATGACGGAAAAGTAAAGCTATGTCCTCTTTCCTGAAATAAGGTGAGCTTGATCTTTCTTGTCTGGTCTAGTAACCTGTTTTAACTCAACTTGGACCATATTTAGACACTAATTTATAAGAAAAAAACATATTCTGTGTGATCTTGTTGGAATTATTTCGTCTTGCACCTTTTACATATCTAATTTTCATAATTTTTTCAAATACAGAATTGAAGATATTGGATATTAAGTAATAGTTTCTGGAATAAGGTGAAGAGGGCATAGCCAAAATCTAATAGCCATGAGCAAAGAAATTGGGGGACATCATATAAAGACAAGACATGACCCTATCATGTCTATGTGGTAAGTCTGGTGACGACAGCACGTATAAAACATCATTGTAGCCCAAAATCCCAGTGACTATCTATCCTTTTGCAGTATAGGCTCTGGAAAATAGATAAGCAAATATATTCAACCTGGAACTGATTAGCCACTATGTATGTTTGATAGTTCGTCCAACATTTCGGATCAAGTTAAAGGGAGTTATATATCATATTCATAACTAGGTGCCTGGACAAATTAGAGTTGATTCAATAGCCTATACCTTAGAGTTGTCTGAACTACCAACTTCAGTAAATTTCAAATCACAAGAGGTGACAATGTCTGCCTTCTCCTTCACTATCACATCTATTTCTGCCATCCTACTGTCCAGATTTGATCCCAAGGCCCTTTGCATCCACGCTTGGGCATAGCACTTCAAGATCCTATTGTTTAGTTTATTCATATCTTCCTCTTCTTGTAACTTTTTCATCAATTGCTATGTAGAACTTTCAGTTAAAAAGAAAAAAGAACAAATGAATACTATAGGCAGTTCACAAATATTCCAGCAAGACCATGCTAATTAAAACAAACATCATGTCAAGGCACAGACATTATTGAAATCAGTCTTTTAACATGATTGCAAAAACATAGAGGTCAACAGTGGAAAAACAACTATAAGATGGTGAGTCAGTCTTCCTACATTGGTGAGGTACATATCATCTAGTATATGAGTGGGCAATTCTTTCGCAAAAAGTGTAAAATATACAGTTTGAACTCACCTTCAGAAAGATGAGAAATCATTGTTGGATCGATAGGATTCGAAAAATCAACAGAAACATGACCCTAATGCCTCCAAAGAGGCTCTTGCTCATGACAAAATGGGGGAGGGGGTCGGCTGTTGTAGCCTAACCATGGCGATGACAAAGAGGCTATATCCAAGGCATTTGTTTTGCTAGCCTATCGGACTGGATCTTATATCAGATAATTAGTGGCATAAAAACACCTTGGAGTATAAAAGAAAACACCTTGTAATACCTTTTGGCATTAGTTTTGTCAGCTTCAGTGATCCGTGAAGCTGGTTTGTAATCTATTTGATAATCACCTTTCCCCCTGCCAGAAAATGCAAATAAGGAATGACGATAAATATGTTTATGGATGATACACAAGAGTCAGTACCAAGAGGAACAAGAAAAGAGCTTATTGATGATGCATAGTTGCATACAATATAAATGGTATCTAGCCTTGATTTAGTCACTAGTTACAGCCACAGACAATAAATTGCTTAGCTTAGATCATAGACAACTTACAAGCTACAATTCTACGGTTATATAACTCTATACAGAATTACGCAAACAAATTAAGTAGAATATTGTAAAGTAATTTGATCTGATCTCTTTTCATTACATTCCCAACAACTAGAGAATATCAAGGCAGGATAACCCTGTGAATAGAAACAATTAATTATTCAAGATAAGGCTTGCACAGTTGCACGTAGGTTGTCCACAACACCCTCACTCAGGGGATGGTTAAAGTAATATCAAGCCTGATAAAGAATAACACATATATATAGAATTATTTTCAGAGTTGTAGCAATACTAAATTCCATAGTATTTGTTAATTTTGATTAAATAGAGGCAGAAACTCATAGACTATGTCATCATCATACACAAATAATAGTTTCCCATCATCACTAAAATGCAACAATTAATCTCCTGATGATCCTATTAGAACAATCTTTCTTGAAGATGAGCAAGAGATCAGACAAGATCACAAAACTAGAACATTACCGAGATTCGTATTTCTTATAGAATTCATCAGGATATATCCGTCGATATTGCTGCTTCCATCGAAACCTATACATAGTCAAACAAGAAAGAGTTGCCAAAAGAGGTAGACACATCACTTAACAGAATACAGAAGAAGCTGCTACAGTACAGTATGCAAATTATACTTCCTCCGTTTCTTTTTAGATGCTACACTTTCTAAAAAGGGGTGTTTCAAATTAGATGCATCACTTTCTTTTTTGGGAAATAAATCCTCTCTATCTCTCTCCTATCACATGGGTCCCCATTTTTCTTTCTCTCTATCTCTCTCCTCTCCAAAAATTGCCTAGGAGTCCGCAATTTCAAAAGTGTAGCATCTAAAAAGAAACGGAGGAAGTATTACAGTAAACAACATAATTCCTGAAACACCTTGCAACAATAAACATGTCCAACAGGAAATTATATTCATTATTCACAGATAGGAAACAAGAAGATAGAAGATCTATGAAAGATGCAGTGACTACAGTAATTTCCATGTACAACAAGTGAGCCACTGAGAAACTTTATGCTGATAGAAGTTGGAAAGAAGATTCTATTAATCCATCTTCCATTATTCCTTGCTGAGAACGCACCATAAGGTTCAGTCCCACCTTTAAAAAGGGCATATATCCATTGTCCATTTCTGCCATACCAACTGGTAGCTACATGCCTATTACTCACATATGGTTATTCTTCATAGCTGCCACTCCAACATAACTGCAGATCTCTTCTCCGCGAATTCCAACTTTCATGTGTTACCTTACGTCCACCTCAACCTACGCATGTTTGTTACGTTCATCTTCCAAACACGTTCTTCTTGGAATCCAACATTGTTATCAAGGAAAAAGTTTAACTAACTATTGCCCATCTTTCCCCATAATCAAGAGGAAGATCAATGTTCATATACTTGGGGAGGAGACAAAAACCCAAAGCACCACATATGCATATAAGATAACCCCAGTTTTGGGGTTTAGCTCATTCACCAAATGCTCTCCCTTCACTGAGCCTCCACCTTTTCCCTGTCTACCCAACTATAACCAGGTGGTTTACTCGTAATTTTCTCATTCATAGCTTTCCGAACCCCTGCTGCCTCATCCCATTGCTCTCTTGCAGCATAGATACCAGAAAGAAGCACATAGTTGCCAGTATTTTGAGGTTCTAAAATAAATAGTTCCTGAGCAACAAGTTCTGCAATTTCAACATTGTTATAAGTTCGACAAGCAGCAAGCAGGGCACCTAAAGCTCCAGGGCGAGGACCCATTGGCATACTCTGGAGCATCTTATATGCTTGCTCAAGTCTCCCAGCACGCCCAAGCATATCAACTATGCACGCATAATGGTCTGCATCTGGCTCAATTTTGTAATCACTTATCATGCTCTCCCAATATGCTAAACCATCTTCAACAAGTCCTGCATGGCTACATGCATTAAACACACCAACAAAAGTAACATAATCAGGTTCTACCTTAGCCATCAACATATTGTGAAAAACCTCAAGCGCTTTAAGGCCATGCCCATGGGAAGCAAGACCTGTAATCAATGCACTATAAGGGTATACATCTGGCTGAGGAATCTCCTCAAACAACCTACATGCTTCTTCAATGTTGCCACATTTAGCTTGCATGTCAACAAGGGAAGTAAGGACTTTCTCATTCCGAACAATGCCTTCCTGATCCACTAGAGTCATGATCCAATTTGCCAGGTCAGGACGGCCTAACTGTGCCAACGCAGAGATTACAGCAGTCATAGCAAAAGCATCAGGCTTAACATTTGCAGTTTGCATTCTACGAAAATACATCAATGCTTCATTTGGTCGTCCATTTTGAGCGTACCCAGATATCATAGCAGTCCAACAAACTAAAGTCTTCGAGGCATCGCCTCAAAAAGGATCCTGGCCACATCCATCATCTTATTTTTCGTATACCCAACTAGCATTGTCGTCCAAGTAACAACATTCTTCTCAGACATCTCATCAAAAACAGTACGAGCCGAATCCAAGTCACCACTATTTACATAACCCACAACCAAGGCATTCCAAGAAATTAGATTTCTCACAGGCATTTGATCAAAAACCATCCGAGCACCCCTCATGTCTTTCCCAACTCTAGCATGTGCTCCCAGAAGAGCATTATAAGACACTACATCTCTGTGAGACATTTCATCGAACGCTTTGCGTGCACAACCCAATTCACTACATTTCCCATACATATCAATCAAAGCATTAAATACCTCAAGGAAAGAACAATACCCAGTTTTCACAACACGGCCATGAACCTCAGCTCCCTGATTAAAACCCGATAGAGTGGCACACGAGTTCAATAGAAAAGGGTACGTATAATTGTCGGGTTTGATATCACAACGGACCATTCCAAGGTACAAATGCAAGGATTCAAGACAGAGTGATGGGGTTTTAGACAAAGCTCTGATTGAATCATTGAAGAAATTTACAGTCAAGAAGTGTTCTTGGAGATTAAACCGTAAAATCTGGGCATGAATTTGTTTAAAGTGGGAGATTGAATTACAGTTTCTCAACAAAAACTGAATTAATTCCTCTCCTAATTTCATCTTTGCAAATTGCAACGAAACTAATTCTCTTTTTCTACCGTATTATAGAAATATATCAGAAGATTATCATAAACATAATTCAATGAAAACAAAAGTTTCACTTAGGAAAAAAAAAAGAAGGGAAAAATTAGGGCTTACGAGAATTCTTGAAAGGCGTAAACAACAGGGTCGATTTTGGGGATGATGACAGGAAGTCTCTCGAAGAGTACAGAAGCAACTATCTTATCGCTGCTACTGAAACTTCGAATTAAGCGCAACAATGGCGTCGTACATTTTCTGTGAGTCATTTTCTTGTTGATAGTGGTAAGTAATATTCCTAAATTACCAGAAAAATCTTAAAAGTTAAACCTCTTTACAATGGCGGTTTTTTTCCCTACACGAGTTTTTCCCAATCTCAAGATATGCATAGTTTTTTTTTTTTTTTGGGGATTAAAAAATTAATTAATTAAAGATAAATTTAAGTCGGTTTAATTTAAATAAATTTAATTTAGTTCGATTTAGGAAAATTCGATTGTTTTTTCTCAATATTTTTTAATTCGCGTTCAGATAAGTTAGGTTTAGTTCGGACAAATTAAGTTCAAACGGATCGTTAAACAACATATTAGTGGTATTTCAGTAAATTAAAAATATTTAGATGCAATATTTTTTTGGGAGATTTGGCGTAATCACGAACATGCACTTTGGAGAATTCTGGATCTTGGAGGTTTGTGTTTGTCTTCAAAATTCCCTTCTTTCTTGTAACCCTAACGCCGTTAACTTTTTTTCTCTCTTTCCTCCCACCATCCTCCATTGATTAACCTCCAAGCTTTCTCTCTCCTCCCACCATCCTCCAAGCTTTCCCCAATTTTCTCATTATTTTCTCTCTCTCTCCCCCCACCCTAACATTGCTGCATTTTTTTTTCTTTTTTCATATTTTTTTTTGTCATTTCTCACTCCCTCAATCTCTCTCTTCGTATATTCATACTTTATTTCATTTCTATGTCATCTCTCATACTCTCACTCTTCCTACTTCATAGTTCCTACTTTCGATTAGTGGTTACAAACATTTTCATTCAATTCAATTGTCTTTTAGCTTTTCTCTCTCCTCCATTGCTTGTTTTCAATTTTCGGGGTATATCTCTCATACTCACACAACACATTCTTTTCGTTTCTAGTTACAATTACAATTGAATTTTCTAGGTCGCCATTTTACTAATTTGTTCCATACTTTGATTTCAATTTCTTTCATGAATTTATGGTGTGCCACGCAATTGGTCTTGTTAGGTAAACTTCGGTGGTAAATTTAGTATGGTGGGTCAATTTTGAAGCTCCAATGGAGTAATCGTTTTTTTTGTTTGGGTTTACGGTAAAAGATCGCTAATTTGCTTTCGAGAAAAGATAAAACCGACATTGTTGCATTTTTGGGTTTTTTTCTTTTTTAATATTTTGTTGTTTATTTCATTTTATAATAATATTGCGTGAATTTTTGAAGAACAGAGATGAATTTTTTTTTTTGTCTTTGAAGTTTTGAAGGTTAAGAAATAAGATGAGTGGTGAAGAAGATGGGTGGTGAAGAAGATGGGAGGGGAGATAAAGAAGATGAAGATGGAGGGGGGGAGAGGAAAAAAATTAACGACGTTAACCCGTCCATTTTTAAAGAAAACACAAACCTCAATTTCGGCGCCACTGAATTATGGGGGGTATGTTGGGAATTCAAACACCTGCGGGGAAATTTCCTATTTTTTTGGTGAACATTAGATGCAATATTTAAGTTAAGATTTTGAAATACCTTTTTCTTCTCTTTTAAGTCAAAACTTTTAGGAATTTTTGTATTCCTTCTCTCGAATGTTGGTATTTTACTAAGATATAAAAACAAAATTGATCAAATAAAATGTTGTTGGATTTGTCTCACTGAATATTTTCATAATATCAACTTTTTATTTTACAAATATATGATTAGGTATATTAATGGTTGAAATTGTGCGTTGGCAAACGTCAAAGTCAAATTGTTGCACTTATTTTAGAAACGGAGGTTGATAATTTTCTTTTATTTAGTTCATTGCATGAAAATTTAAGACAAGGAATAATGGACAAGAAAGGGGGAGCGTGAGTGGGAGGAAAGAACAAGATCCACTATTTGAACTTTTGAAGAATTATTTTCTATTCTTTAAAAACTAAACAAAGGAAGATGGAAAAACTACTTTTTTAGAATATTGTTTTTTGCACAACCAAACACTCTTGAGTGACAACAATTGGTCAAGTTGGAAATATGGACATACTTTAGAATAGCTTTAGTATGTTGTAGGCTTGTAGCTGAAGATGATCAAGAAACTATACACGTATACATATCTTAGATCCTATGGTTATGTGATTCAGTTTAAGAAGTACAACAATATGATACAAGGGTGAAATACAACATACTACAAGGAATGTATAGCCTTCGCCTTTTCAATTGCTTGCTTGATTCTGGTTGAAGGCTCTTCATATAGAAAAGCTGGATTATCGAATTCAGACGCATGGCTAGGCTCCCCAAGCAAAGCACGGAATGAGTCCGCCACTGAATAGGAGAGAGATTCGAGATTGTATCCCCCTTCTAAGAAGAACACGCAGCGCCCTCCACATAGCTCTTTGGCAAGTTGTTTTATGCTGGCAGCGAGCATGTAGTAAGTTCCTGTCGTGAGCTGAAGGCTTGCTAAAGGATCCAAAACATGTCCATCGTAGCTGCACATAAATAAAAATAGCCATAGCTCTCAGAAGTGAAATTATGATTTACTTTTCCCTGTTATTTAATACATGCAAGTGATGCAACATTGGATAGTTTGTGCCAAACATTTTAAAAGTTTACTAACACTTACAACTTATATATTTAGAAAAAAAGAAGCATCGTCTCTTAAGATCAGTAAAATTCCTTTCGATGTTTATCTTCAAAATATCAGTAATTTCATTGTTTATTAACACGCTGATATGAATGATCAAACTTCATTCCTAGACTGTGAGAAGTCCAATGTTGCATGCATTAAAGAGAGGCAGAAGTATATACTAGTATAAAAATTGTACTTAAAGCCAAACCACGAGCCATAACACATAAAAAGAGTCCTAATGCTTCTCGCTCTTTAGTTCTCACAGAACACCAATATTGGAAGCTATTTTTCCAGAAACACAAAAAATAAGGAAATAATTGAGTGCTGAGTCTGCTTACCCAGCAGATACAAGGATTATGTCGGGCTTGAATCTTTGAGCACATGGCACAATAACTTCATCGAAAACAGTTCTCATAGCGACATCTCCAGATCCTCCAGGCAGTGGCAGATTCAAGGATGTGCCTTCTCCTTGACCATGGCCTACCTGATGAATCTTACCTGTACCTGGGTAGCTCCCATCCTATTTTGAAAGTTGAAAGATAGGGAAACAATATGAATCAATTATGCATTTCTAACATGATACTCATTCAAGTAGTTGATAATTTCTTTTAAACAGCACAAAAGCAGCAAGGGAGGTTCACGGTTCACCTGATGAGTTGAAAGAAAGTATATATCTGGGTCCTCATAAAAAGCATCATGCGTGCCATTGCCATGGTGAACATCAAAATCAATGATGAATATACGCTTTAATCCATGTACTCGCTGAGCATAACGAGCAGCAATAGCAATGTTCCCGAAAACACAAAAGCCCATAGGCCCTTTTGGAACAGCATGGTGACCAGGAGGCCTTATCAAAGCAAATCCAGATGGAGGCTCTGGAGATTTTCTAGATGCGGCCACCTACAATGCCCTAATAATATTCAGTCAGTTAACTAGATGACAAACCAGCTGTCAAACCAATAAGAAGCTTCACATCCAACGTGGAGCATTATTAAAACTAGGACACCAAGAAAGTATATCAAAATCTCATTATATGTTAAGTTGTTCGACATGCTTGACGTCATAAGGGTAGTGTGTAACTGGGAGGACAGAAGGGCAAGTAAAGGGTTCATAACCATGTTAATAAGTTGTAACCCCCAGGATTTTGCCTGACACCGCATAGATCCTTAACACATTACAATTGCATTAGCTGGGGTCTCACCACGGCATCAACAACAGCTAATCCTGCTCCAGCTGCAGTCAATGAATCCTGAAATGTCTGCATATCAGTAAATTATTATTAGAAGGGCAAACCATTTCTACAATTTATGGGGAAGTAATAACTGCTCCCTCAGAAAATAACATATTTTTCAGATGACAAAATGCGGAACATGGCAAGCATATATCTGCCACAATGAGAAATTATAAGGCCACTCTCTTGAAGCAGGCAGTAGGAGCAACTGATAAAAAGACAAAACTCGGCATCATAACTAAAGGCCTAAAGCCTGTGATGACAATCATATTCTCGCTCACATGACAAGTGATGTCCATGCCCAACTGGGTCAAGTGGTATTCAGATACTATGCTGTATATCTATCTTGAAGATGGTAGAATTTGTAGTTCATCCTTAACTATACTAGTCAATATATTGATCTCCTTTCAATTTCTCCTCATTCTCTCACATTATGTGTATATAATAGAATAAATAAGTTTTGAGCCAAGAGAAGAATGATTTAACAAACTCGGTAGTCTTACAGATGCTGTGGCATATGTTGGTCCAGACCCCTCAATGTGAAGAATACCTCGTTCAGAAGCCTGATCCATCACCTACAAAAGAAAAAAAAATTATGAATAAGCACATAACATTCACCTATATAAGAGAGAAAAAGCTGATATAGAAAATCAGCATATTTCGGAAGCAGGGGAGATTTTATACGTTCTAACAGAACTCATTTGTTAGGCATGGTTAGTTTGGCATTAGTCTCGGAGCAGCAGGCTCAAAGACTTCAAGGCTTTTATAAACACTGAAGCGATTACTAGAATGTAGCCTTAGAAGTAGACGCTAAACATGAAGTTGTCTCCATGCAAAAAGTCTTTGCAGGTGAGATGATCGAAGCAGACAAGGAGTGTCAAGGACTAAGAAATTGCAATGCAATGATAAGAGGATGATGGTTGGTCATCTTGTTATAGATGAAGACGACGAATTCAAAGTGGGATAAAAGCTAGAAAATCACTCTGAGAATGAAACATAAGATGAACCATCCATCAAGTTCAAAAATTCTGCTAAACAAAAATCCTGATGCCAGGTTTGCCAACTACCCTCGGTCTAGCCAATTCAGGTTGCAAGTCATCTCATCATCAAAAGTCCTCTCTAATGTCCAACAGCTTCAAAATAATTCTGATTTCCCTGTCACCTTCCTCTAAGTTTCATCCGAGTGCACCTTTGGAGCTTCACACTTCCTTTTCAGTCAGAGACAGCAATTTAAATTTTTTTTGCTCCTATCCATCATTGAAACCCTCTCTCTCTCCATCCCAAAAATTTCTGTGACGTGTATAATTGAAGGATTTTTTTACATTTATGCTATTAAAGCATTCAATACTCTGGAGTGAAAGAGAAGGTATAATTCAGTTCCAGCATCGTATATTTATCAATTAATAATGACAGGCTGATGGTACTTTAAGAAAAACAGTAAGTTTACATATATTCACAGAAACAACTGCATCAACATGTTCAGAGGGGACCCTTAAATCTCCATCATATTTAAAGAAAAGTTGGGATATGTAAGAAGAAATCTATTAGGAAGATACCAAGGGGATGCCATATGTAGTTTATGATAACAGGTTGAAATGTTTTTTCATGTTTCTGTATATGAGTATGACACCTCAAACATGTAGACATTTAACTACTTGAATCAGGAGTTAGAACTAATCTCCCGCACTTGGAACGTCACATAGAGTCGTAGACACACATATGCATTACACATAATCAAAAAGAAGACATACACTTCACATCACAATCCACAATTTATCATCACACGCTTAGATCTGAATTCTAGAAAGGTAAGATCTGAACATGAAGACCCTGAGTGACCAACCTTTTTTTTTAATATCTTAGGGCACGGGGTTGCAGATAAACCTTCAAATGAATACAAAATTAGAACAGGTTCGATTACACTCACCTTCTCAAGACCTAATACATACGCTCTTTCGTGGACACTACTTATATCTTCCACTGATGCTGGACTAAAAAGCTTGAGCTCAATGACCTCTGAGCTCCGATGCTGCATATATATTAAGTCACAATTGTGAACCAACAAAAACTGGACAAAAGAAAAAAATGAGTAATACTAATCATAAACATAACAATAAAGTTTGTATTTCTCTAATTAGACATGTTTGACTTGTATATCTTTTCTTGATTTCAGCATAAAGCACTAAAAACATAATACTTGCTCCTCCCCACACAAATACTTCCTCATTTCTTTTTATGGAGACTTGGAGAGATACAAACATAAAAGGGAGAAGTTAGTCACTTAAAAAGAAACGGACGAAGTATATCCTATTCTCTATTTTGAGAAGCCCCACTAACATTCCTCAACAATATATAAATTTTACAATCTCACTACAACTTTCAATTAATAACAATGCAGCATTGACAGCCATAAAAATATATTAATTAACTACAGAATATTGTGTTAATCATATTAATTTTTCCAAGCCAACACATTACTCACTGATCCAATACATTACTTCCTGTTTCCAAATATATGTGTTCATTCAATGAGGAACTTTCATTAAGATCAAGGAATTATATTGTAACTTCAAAGGAAGTAGCCTTACCATTGAGTTAGAATACACCCAATAATTGTCCCCGTATTGAAAATACAAGAATAGGCTAATCAATTACAAATTTTCTCCATTAAAATAATCATGTAAAGAACCGGAAGAGAAAGACACAACAGCTCAAATTGCCAACTAATTCTGCATAAAGAATGGGGAAAAAATCAAAGATAAAATGAAACACAAACAAGTACAAATTACACATGTCGGAAATGGGATGATCCAACAAAAGTTTAACATACTCTCAATCAAGGAGTTTCATCTCTAAGCTTTCTGTGGCATAAACCTTTTAAGTTGTAGTTGACCATAGAAACCAAATGTGAAGGTTTTATAATGTCATGAGAATATATAGCTAAGGTTGGCTATTTGGCTAACTTTTAGTTAGCTAGCTTTTTATCTCATGGGTTTAGTAGGGCACTTACGTAACTGCACTCTATATGGGGTCCACAAATCCCTATCTCTTATTAACCTAGCTAAAACTTGGCCAAATAGAGTTTCTTATATGGCTATGGAGACTTGGAGAGATCCAAACATATAAGTACAAAGATACATACTACTTGTTTTTTCAGTTTTACTGGGAGTATGTGACTAGGTCCCTCATATCTCCGGATTTAAAACTTAATTTCAATACTCTAAGTTCCCCTCATGCAACTAGTCATTAACTCAATATTGTTTTCCTCTAAACACTCTAATCACTTATCACTACACCAATCAAATGACAAAACAATACAGATGGGTTAAAAAATTTCAATAAAGCGACATACACTTTGAGACATCCCAGGACAGAATGATTGAGCAGAAAACAATTCGCTGAACAGGTTGTAAATTCGTAATAATGCCATAAATGCACATTCAAACATTTAGGCAAGACAAAGACTAATTACCTTTGCAGTAAGCTCCATCTTTTCAAGAGCACCAACAATTGCAGGAACTCTAAGGTTAGACTCTGGATGTGACTCCTGTAAAGCAGTCAACCAAAGTCCTCAATAACAGACTATATATATTATTACACAAATACCCACAGAGTTACAAGGCACCTATAATCTTAACGCAAGAATAATAACAAATGAAAACAAGAATGCAAGTTGCGACCTTTTAATGTCCATTTCATGAACTAACTGAGCACAAAGTTCAAAAATTTTAAGGCAAATGAATACTATACAACAGGACAATCCTCATAAGTGTTCCTATATTGTCCTCCATGGTAAGAATGGTATGGTGTTAGGTAGTAAATTTTTAGGCTCGGACAAGAGACCAATGAGATGCTCTCTCAACGAAAAATCTAACAGCATATCAAATTGGGCGGCTACTTAGCAGCATACATCTTTTTTATTCAACAGTTTGTATTATAACAATGTTCTATCTCTTCAATGGGTTGATAGGAATAGTTGCATTTGAATGGCAAGTATAGGAAGATCAAGGTTCGTTTTCCACAAAAATGTTCTACGACTATATCCGACAATTTTTTTCATTAAGGTCAAAAATTTAGAATGCGGAAGCAGTTCCACCTGTAAGCAAGATTAGGAAAGGTGATCTACCTAAAAAATCAGATTGAGTAAGTTTCAAGACGAGGAAGAAATTTCAAGATTTTATCCACAGAGTATCACTAAAAAGGGTGAGACATAGATCAAAAATCTTACACTACGTATTAAAGAACTGTCAAAAGGCAACAAGTCAATTGTAGGATCTAAGAGATCATGATGAACTATTTACTAACCTATGATAAACGAAAGTGATGTGAAGTTAATGTGGGGCAAGACTAATGGACTAGTGCAGTAGTACAGCAAACATCTAAGGTAACATGGATACAATATAATGATATATGTACATAATAAGGTACCTGGACTCTTCATTGCACAATATCCTCCCTAAAAAAGAGGGGAAAATAAAGACTGAAAGTGACACTTCAACACCAACAGAATAAGCAATAATAACGCAGAATTTTTGTAAAGCAATTTAGCCTAATCCCTCAACATGAATCCTCACCAATATCCATACCTAAATTATAACTAAACTAGGCAGGATACAGCAATATGAGATAGCAACATTAAGACTAGTTTTCCTTGAGACTAGTTTTCCTTTTGCCTGTTCTACACCTATGCCTGATGTGCCTTTGGTTGGTGAAGTGGAATATTTTGATGATGAGCTTGTGCCTGCGGGCGTTGGCGGAGGTGTGCTGGAGGATCGGAGTGCGGAGCGTGAGCTCGTGCCTCCGGTTACTGTGCCCGAGGACCAGGCTGTTGACCTCGTGCTGGCTGTTGGGCCTTCGGCTGTGGCGGGTTCGGCTGCCCCTGGCGAGCCTCGCGTGGAGTCATCGGATGTGGCTGTGGATGCCCCCGCTGTGGGGGAGGTGAGTGTGTCGGGGAGTGGGCCGGTTGCGCCTGAGAATAGTAGTGCCTTGGGTCGGGGGAAGCGTGCCAAGGCACTCCCTAAGAAATTGCGGGATTATGCAACTCATACGGTAGTGAAAAAGAAAAGTCCATCTCCTCAATCTACTGTTTCATCAAAGTCCTCAGGTACTCCCTATCCTATTACACATTATGTTAGTTGTGAAAAAATTTCTGACAGGCATCGCAGATATCTAGCAGCTATTACTGCAGGGAACCTTCCTAAGTCATTCAAGGAGGCTATGAAACATGAAGGCTGGCGTCAGGCCATGGCAGTCGAAATCCAAGCCTTGGAGGATCAAGGTACATGGGACTTACAACCCCTTCCTCCTGGGAAGAAAGCCTTGGGGAGTTAGTGGGTGTATACGGAGAAATATGATGAGCAGGGAAAACTGCAAAGATTGAAGGCCAGATTAGTTATATTTGGTCATCATCAGTTGGAAGGCATAGATTATAATGAAACATTTGCCCCCGTGGCAAAAATGACAACGATTCGTACTTTCCCCGGGTTCTTTGCCGCGTGAAAAGATGGGAGATTCATCGATGGATGTGCACAATGCCTTTCTACATGGTGATCCGGGAGGAGGAAGTTTATATGCACATTCCTCCTGGTTTTTCGAAAAATAATACTAATATGGTGTGTAGGATGAAAAAGTCGTATGGATTAAAACAGGCACCCCGCTGCTGGTTTGCAAAATTGGCTGCTGCTTTGAAATCTTATGGCTTTAAGCAGTCATATTCTGATTATTCTCTGTTCACTCTGACCAGGAAGCACATTTAGCTTAATGTGCTTATATATGTGGATGATATGATTATTGCGGGAATGATCGAACGGCCTTCTTGAACTTCAAAACTTATTTGGGACAATGTTTTAAAATGAAAGATTTGGGCGTTTTGAAGTATTTTTGGGCTTGGAGGTTGCAGGAGGCCCTCAAGGGATTTTTATGAGTCAACGCAAATATGCTATGGACATCATTTCGAATGTGGGTTGTTAGGTGCCAAACCCGCAGACTTTCCTATGGAGCAAAGATCATCACCTTGCTTTGGTGATGGCCCATTGTTGGACAATGCCGAGGGGTATAGGCGTTTGATGGGACGCTTAATTTACCTTGCGGTTACTCGTCCCGATCTTGCCTATTCCGTTCATATCTTGTCCCAGTTTATGCGAGCACCACGGATTGCTCATTGGGAGGCCGCACCTTGCGTGTGGTGCGTTATTTCAAGAAAAATCCAGGCAGGTATCTTATTTCGTTCGTGCTCTCTCCCGGAAGGTTGGGTGTGATTCTCGTTTGGGCTAGTTGCCTCTTACTAGACGTTCGTTGAGTGGTTGGTTTGTTCCTGTTGGGCTATTCTCCCGTCTCCCGGAAAACAAAGAAGCGAGCCTCATCGTGTCTCGTTCTTCTCGCAGAGCGAGAATATCGTTCGATGGCCGTTGTGTTGTCTGTGAATTAAAATGGTTGAAACAAACTTTTGTGTGATCTTGGAGTTCAAAGATCCTCCAGGGGATGCGGTTATTTTGTGACACCAATCTGCATTGTATATTGCTAAGAATCTCGTTTTCCATGAGCGCACGAAACATATTGAATCCGATTGTCACTTTGTTCGGGATGCCGTGACTGATGGTCTTATCGCTCCTTCTTATGTGTTGGCGGATATTTTTACAAAAGCACTTGGTCGAACTCAATTTGAATTTTTGTTGTCCAAGTTGGGCCTCAAGAATTTGCATGCTCCAACTTGAGGGGGGGTGTGAGAAATAGGACTCTATTTACTATTATAATTCTTTGTGATATAGGATTTGTTTCCTAAGTAGTTTCGGTGAAGGACTCTTGGTCCTTAGGGTGTATAAATATGTTTTTGAGCTTAATGAAAGGGGAGAACAAATTGAACCAAACTTAACAGATTGTATACCTGATTGTGACCAGTTGCAGGAGCAATACTGTAGATCACTTTGGCATTAGCTAGTTGTATACCTGAAGAGATAGTAGGATCCTTGGCCATATTAGTTGAGCAAGAGATGGACCTTTTTCTTCCTGATATCAGGTTCCTTAAACATGAGTTCTTTGCACAACCAGTAAAGAGCCTTAACTTCAGTGGATCCTTCCATGTGCACAAAGTATGTTCAAATGAAGGTAATATAGTACCTATAGAACAAGCGAACTTCCATCATTAAATTAAAAAGGTTCTTATCATAGCAACATTAATTATTAAAATTAGGAGGAATACGTTTAAAAATCTCAAGCAGACCTTCTACGCCAACATATGAGCTTAAAGTTCTATAGAATTACAACCATTTCCTGGTTGTGTTCATGACACTTTCAGATTAATGACGGAGGCAATTTTCTCAGAAGATATAAGTGTTAATGACTTGTTTCAGTGTTAGCATGCAAAAGAGGACCAAGTATTTGAAACCCTTATAAAACTTTCATA
Organism: Beta corolliflora; assembly: GCA_947648045.1. Lineage (NCBI taxonomy): Eukaryota > Viridiplantae > Streptophyta > Magnoliopsida > Caryophyllales > Amaranthaceae > Beta > Beta corolliflora. Next base: position 167,622 of record CANSZD010003325.1, on the reverse strand, counting down.
AATACATAAGGTAAGAGATTCCAGTGAAGGGTCTAATACCTAAATGCTCCAATAGCAAGCGTACCATCTATTGTCTTAAAGCCAGGATGGTTTTGTAACTGTACCAATAATTTACTTTCCTAAGCTTTTTAGTTTCCCTATGTATACCATTACAACTTGAAGAAGCTTATGATGGAAATCAGCATAAGGAAATATACATTGTCTAGCAACAAGCTAAGAACACAACCAAAACATATCATTAAGATTAAGTATATCCACAACACCAATCTTACACGACATATTTCAGCTTGTTTCAAGACTTACCAGTTACTATATTGCTAGCACTCGCCTTCTTTTGAATCAATAGAATCAAACTCTTGCTTAGCTAAACTTATTCAAGAATAAGAGTTACCATGGCAAGAATGCCATTTCATTAATCAATGCAATACATGGTGCAACGGGACACTGTGACTACTGACAAAATTGATGCTAGTTCAGTGGACAAAGATGTCAAACCTATGGACATATCAAAACTGCATGCAGCAATTTCACCTAATAAACCAACATTCAGAAACCTTACACCAAATGCTTATCCAAAGATTACTAAAGCATAAACGACCAAATCTCTACTTGTCAAAAAGGGTTTAGAAACATTCATTGCCCACACGCCCCCTCTCTTAACAGCTCATAAATTGCCTACAGCAATCTTCAAATTATCAATCTTCGACAACCAATTTAGCAATACAAAAATAGCAACCACCCGTCTGTCTAATCACCAAATTCAAAAGGTCATCAGGAAGGTTAATTGAGCAGTCCTGAGGAATACTAACAATTTGCCTACAAAACTGAATTCCTTTATAAGTAATGACATAAGCATTCAACAACCAATTTTCTCACTAAGTACAAAACCAATTCGCAAGCAATACTAAGATTATAGAGTATCTCACAAAACAAACACAGCTGCATCTTACTTACCCCATGACATTGAAACAATCGACTCAGTCCCTCCCAAACCCCTACCCATTGGGAAACCGTGTAATCACCGACTTACGAGTACAAAGGCCATATCAAGCTGGATTACCATATAGAAGTATGCGATTAAATATTGGATGTACAACCTCACCGATGTCCCTCCCACCCCCAAGACTATACACCAAAACTCAAGCTGTAAATTCTACTAGTGACCACCTCTAAAGATTAATAAAGACATTCCAAACAATAAACCAATGAAAACTACATCCTATTTTTCCAATCCCAGAAATATAATTCCTAGAACAGCCTCTCAACTCTCTAGTTTCCCAAAAGAAGTACTTCCTCCGTTTCGTTTCGTTTTAAATGCTTGTGAGATATAGAATATTCCTTTGTTGCATTTAAAACGAAACAGAGGAAGTATATATGATTAATGAAAACTTTAAGCAGAAATATTTTATATGTATAATATTTTCTCTACGACTTTACCCACAATTTACAACCTTTACTTCCTCATTAGTCATTACTATCCTAGTATTCTTCTTCCAAGTATAAACCTTCAACAAAATTATCAGAGAACTACGGAAAAAACAATCTTCAATTATCTTTACAACCCAGAAAAAGAATATATATATTATATCCAACTTGAAACAAAATACATGCAGTTGGAAAGATTCCAAAAAACAACAGACTATACTATAGACAATGAATTAGCAAACGTCAATCATGCGGATTTTCAGATTTTTTGTTAAGCTTGCAGAACTGATTAAGATTAAGTTGAGATAAAAAAAACTAGTGGAAATTCAGAAGAATGAAGGAAAGAAGAGAGAGAAAATACCATGAGAAAATAGAGAAGGGGTAAACATTTGAAGACCTTCCATGGGCTAAGTGAGAGGAACGAGTGTGGATTATCAAAAACTATCTTCTGTAATTCTTACGTTTGGCTTTAGATGAAATAAGGAAATCTAAATCAATCGTCCCGAAACGACATTTTGGTTCAATAATCGAAAATATTGGTTCGCCATTGTCGAAGCTATGATGTATAGCGCACACTACATGTGAGTGTCCCACATTGATAAAATAAGAGAGATGGGTTCACTTTGTAATGCAGAGGGGCTACTCCCCTTATTGCCATATGGTTTTAAGGTGGAACCTCCTTTGTCTCTTATTGCTATACAGTTATTACCTAAGCAGTTAACTGGATTTTTTATGCCTTTTTTTGTTTAACCGTTACTCTAGTTTTGATATTTTATTTTCTTTCGCGAGACATAAGTGAATATAAAATTTAACATTAATAAAAATTATCTAAATAAATACACTGAATTACTATATATTATCATATTGTAAACAAAATTTAACAAAATGCAGGTAAAAATAGAATTTTAATACTAGCAGGGGTAGGATAATGACACGCACTAAGCTATCCATATAGTTTTACAGTATCGGCAAAATCGTGAACCCAACGATTAGTTGTAGCCTCTAGAGAAGGCAAAAGCTAATCCTTTCTTCTTAAAAGATTGTCCGAATTTTTAGTAGCCTCTACAGGAGGCAAAAGCTAATCCGTTCTTAAAAAATTGTTTGAATTTTTAGTTATAACTAGTAGGATAATGGCGAAAAGTATTACTTCCTCCGTTTCACAATACATGCATCATTTCTCATATGGACAATATTCATCAACCAACTTAGACAATCTTTCTCTCAAAATTATGTAAGAAAAAACATAGTCAAGTGGGGTCTTGTTAAATTCGTCTCAATGCGAAGATTTCAAATATCAAATTTTTATAATTTTTATCTATATAAAATTAAAGATATTACTGTCGAAAAAAGAAGACGTGGAAAAAGCGAAAAAAGATGCATGTATTGTCAGCAACGGAGGTAGAGCTAGAGGTGGCCATTGGGCGGGCCAACCGGACTACCCAGACCGGCCCGGCAAAGACCGGGTCCGGCCCGGACCACCATAAAACCGGTTCCGAACCGGCCACGAACCGATCCAAAAGACAGGGTTAGAGTGGGTCGAGTTGTGGAGGAAGTGAACCGACCGACCGCCCTTGAACCGCGGTTTGAACCGCCCGCCCATTGAACCGCCCTTAGAACCGCCAAAAAACCACTTGTTTTCCTAAGGAGAGAGGGAGAGAGAGAAGGGGAAGCATTGAACCGGTGGTCTGGCCCTGAACCGGACTGGACCGGCCCGTGCATTGAACCGCGTTGTAACCTAGTTCGGGTTGACAAATCTTATCCCCGAACCGAACCGGACCGGCCAATTATGCCCGGGTCCCGATTCGAGGTTCATGGTTGCCTGAACCGGCCCGGCCTCTGAACCGGCCCTGAACCGGCCCGGACCGGACCGTGGCCACCTCTAGAGGTAGTACTTGGTAAATTAAGTTATGCACCGGCCTCCGAGTCAATGATATAGATAAAGAGTAGTAGTGGGCTCTTGAGGAGGCAACAACTAAATTGTGGACCCAATAACATAAGGACTAAAATGACTTGTCACATCTAATCCTTTCTTCTTAAAAGATTGTCCGAATTTTCAGTAATCTGTATATAATTGCTTCATTTTCTGTTAAACCAAATATTAAGTTAAATTTAACTAAGCAAGTTCCACAAAAAAAAAAAAACAAATAGGTGGTTGTGTAGATATTCCTCCCGTTTCTATTTGCTCATTCTGTTTTTTGACTAGTAAATTTCAGATATTCTTCCTATAGAAAATATATATCATCTAATTCGTAACAAAAAAGTTAGAGAAAAAGACTAATTAGTAAAAAAGAGTGGTCAAAAAAGTAAGTGAAAAGTTTCAATAGTAACATAGAAGCTCCAAAAAGTGAATTTCCCTTGGTTTATTTCTACAAAAATTATTGGGTAAAACAGTTACATCATAACTTAAAGGTGCAACAATAAGAAAACCACTGTTTATTCTGTAAAAAAAAAGAAGCTCAAATGACATTAAACAATTATAGATGACAAAATAGCATCAAATTCATGTCATTATTTGTATAGTCCATGCATGTCATTTTTAATTTGTTGGAGTTTGTGTCATTATGTGTCATTATATACATGTGAGATTATGTTGCGCAATAAATTATGTTGTATAACATGTTACACTCAAGACACTATCTTCTTTATATGTTCCATATAGAGGTAGCCATTGGGCGGGCCTAACCAGAGGCAGCATTGTACCGACTCGAAAGAAGATCGGCCCGACCCAGACTGCCGGATGCCAGACATGAACCGATGCAAAACCGGACAAACAAACGGATTTTCTTGGGCAATTGATGGGTGAGGAAATAGGCCTGGCCCAAGCCCTTAAACATCCTCGACTCAGTTATCAAAAACACTAGTGTATATAGACTGTATCGAAAATTATTTATTGTAAATAATAGTGCATATGCAATTAAAATTTGAAAATCAAAATGCATTTTCATTTTCTAAAAAAAAAACACTGAAACAGTAGGCCGAACCTGAACCGGCCCGGGCCCTGAAGCGGGTGTTAACCGATTCAGGATTGAGAAAACCCAACCCTGAACCTGAACTGGATCGGACCTATTCACCTTGATATAGTCAGTTTTGGTATATAATTAATTTTCTGATATAGTCAGTTTTCCTATGATGTAGTCGGTCACTCTCGATCTTTTTCTATTGCGTGATAAAGTCAGTTTGAATGTGCAATAAATTATTATGAACCGGGTCCATCCAAGACATTTTGAATAGAGAAAAGCTAAAAGTGAAAAATAAATATAGGTAAAAAAAAATGGAGGTAAAAATTAAAGTCGAGCCAAATACGATCCAAAAGAAAGAGGATCTTATTTTAGAATCCAATAAAACGGACGACGTGGCGGGAGTGGTTCACCATTAGGTTGACATGATGTGCCTTAAACTGATAAACGTAAGCTTTTTTCTTTTGAGAGTAATAATTCATGATGATCTTCATATCTTAGCTTTAGTGCTTAATGGGAGTTCCATCCCATGGAAGCCCCATGATATGATGATAACATACTACAGTATGATATTAACATTTTTTTAAAATTAAAATTAATTCATAAAACTAAACAAATACATATCAAAATGAAATAAATACAATTCTAATATGACAAAACCACGATCGTTGAGTAGATTTAACACTTCTGAAAACTCTAGTCTTTCACATTATTGTCTGATGCAGCCTTCTACAAGGGGTCTTTTGTCATTTGCAACTTTAATTCATTTTAGTAAATGGTATTAACATTAATATGCCTCAATGCACACGTAAATGGTGGACATCAATTCACAATGACTTTTTTTGTCTTTTGCAACTTTAATTCATTTTAGTGAAATTTGCAACTTTGAATTGCTACACGTATTATCGAAAAAATTTCCAACTGTCCACATTTTTAGGGTGCTTTTCAGTAGCTGAGTAGCTTACTATTCTTATTCCTTCACTTTTCATGCTTTCTTAATTAAAGTTAAGAAGTAGGTAAAAGATATAGGGTTGTTTGGCAATCAGCTGTTGACTGTTGGCTTTTGGCTGGTTTAATTGGCTTGTTTGACTGGCTGGAAGCATTGGTAGTCTGTATTGGCTTTTTAAGTTGGCTGTTTAAGCCAGCTGTTTGCAAAAGTGTTTGGCAAAATTAATTGTGGCTGTTGGCTGTTTATTAGAGAGTTTGTGGGCCAACAAGCCAAAAGCCAATCCAAAAAGCTGCTCCAGGCAGTTTTTTCATTTTGGCTTAAAAGCCAGCTTTTCAGCCAACCAAAAAGCCAATAACCAAACACTTTCTTTGGCTGTTTGACCAAATTGAAAAGCCAAAAGCCAAAAGCAAATGAAAAAGCCATTTACCAAACATGACCATAGTGATAAGAAAGCAAACAAGGTCTCTTTCTTTTTAATTGTTTTTGGACCTTACGTATATTTTTTTTAAGGTAGAAGCAAAGATTAGGAGACCCTTTTTAAGAGAATTTTCTAATTTATCTAATGTATAATAAGAATAAACAAATCTTTTTACATAGGATATTAATTTTTGCGCCACGCCAATAATATTATATATGTCTAATTTTTTAGAGTTTGTTAACAATTTAATAGCTTCTCATATAAAAGTTAGTGAAGAAAACGCAGTTAAAAGTGGTTATACTCTAGGTTACTCAGACATCGATAAAGTGTCTACTCGGATACGGGTATCCAAGTGTCCGATACGGCTATTTCATAGAAAAAAAAATCAAGTATTTAGTTTGAAATTAATAATCCAAGTGGAGTGTCGTAACGGACGCGATACGACACGACAAGTGAGTTTTTGTCGTAAATCAATCCTTATCAAAGTGTCGAAGTAACATAGGTTATACTACATATGACAGCCATCATCTTGTATGCTACACAGGTAACGTAAGACTAAAATTTGATGTAATAATGCTGAAAACCAGAAAGAAAGTGGCTTAAACTAAGGACTCGTGTTTTCACGAAGTATTAGTTTTTCCCAATGCTTTGATATTTGTTATAATTAACTTACCTGAAGTAGAAGTGGGAAATTGAGATTGGCTTGTAAAATCAATTATGGTGTAACTTTACACTTGTTAATATTAGAAGTCATGACTCATAGTTTACTAACAATTTGATGTACCAACTCCAGTGCGTGGTGTTAAATTTACCAATCTATTAATTGGTATAATATCATGTCTGTGTGAATTGTGATGAATTGGCATGAAGAAATTAATAACTGTAGCCTAATGCGAATATTGTTTTGTCAAACTTTCTACCAACAGGATAGCATCAACATGTCAGGTAAAATAGGTAAGAGAATTATAAAAAGAGATAATATACATGATACTCAAATATACCAAAAAGACAAAAAGCTAACAAGCGCCCCTAGGACGTTAGATAAGATAACTAAAAATGAAAATACTTAATGAATCTAAACATTAATTATGCCAATTGACGCGTGATTTTGGAATTCATTCTAAGATTTATACCATTTCTAGAAATATATTTAGTGTTTATCCAACTCCCCCGGGAAGTCCGTTAGTAAGATCCAAAAAAGATCAAAGAAAGAAACAAATCCAATAATTAATACTAGCTCAAAGGTATTCCCAAGCTTCCATCTCTTATCAATTTTCCATTTTTTATTTCTTTTTCTAGCTAGAATTCTTTACTTAGGTTTGAAGGCGTCACTAAAAGTTGGATAAATTCAGTTGGTTCTGTAACTGTTGGCACACTTGTATGAAAGCACAGTAGTAGAAGTACTTGGCGTATTTGACTTCTCCACTTATTTTTGGGCATTACTATTTACCGCCCGTATTTTTTTCAAGATTTTCCTAAACTACCCCTATGTGTACTCACTCTCACTCCTCACTCCTCACTCACTCTCAGCTCACCCCAACCACCACCCACCCGCCAAAGCAACCACCACCACCACCACCGCAACCACCACACTGCCGACCACCACCACACCGCCGACCACCACCACATTGTCAACCACCGCAACCACCACCACATCCGTTACCATGGCTTTTTCAAAAAAAAAAAATTTGGAAAAAGCCACGGTAACGGATGAAAATTCCGTTACCACCATGGTGGTAACGGATGAAAATTCCGTTACCTCCATGGTGGTAACGGAATTTTCATCCGTTACCGTGCACAATGTGGCGGATTTTTTTTTTTTTAAATTAACCACATTCCGTTACGGTGTGGTTGACGGTTTTTCGTGGTGCTCCGGTGGTGGTCGGTGGTGGTGGTACGTGGAGGTGGTCACGTGGTGGTGGTGGTGGTCGGGTGGTGGTAGTGCGAGAGGTGGTGGTAGTGCGAGAGGTGGTGGTAGTGCGAGAGGTGGTGGTCGGGTGGTGGTAGTGCGAGAGGTGAGAGAGTAAGAGTGGGGTAAACAGGGGTATGGGTGGAATTTTAAGGAAAAAATACGGGCGATTTTTAGTAAATACGGACGGTAAATAGCGATTGGGCTTTAAAAAGGTATCTATAAATTACGATCTATGATGGCACAACAATGGTAGTATGTGGCAATACAATTTTCTCACTAACTTTATAATTAGCTCAAAATAATATAACTTTGCCGTATAAATTTTACTAACAATCGTGGGTGAAACCTACCCATGCATCCTAGAGCATTTAGATTTAGGGTTCGATCTTTTCTTCTTATGTTTTTTGCACTTATATGAACCAAACTTTTGTAAATTGACTAAAAGTTATTGAATTATCTAAATTTATTGAAAACTTATTTTATAAGGCGTCAGGATTTATAGAACTCATTTAAACTTATCTGAATTTATTAAAATCGATCTAAAACTAATTAGACGACACATTAGAAAAGTAGTTGAAGATCACAACATATACCCAAGTCTATAAGAAATTGCTGTGAATTTACATAAAGAATGGAATACCATCATGTAGTTCATATATAGGGTATGGACATTAATAATTTGTCTGGTGCGCATGTGGAGGGTTAACCTAAGTCGTACGCTCTAACATCAGGAGTACAAGAACATCACTTCATTTGTGTGCTTGTTCTTTTACTTCTAGTTTCTACCTTATCATTTTTTTTCGACAACACATCATTTCCTATCATTATTTAAGGGAATTGTAGTTGTTGGGGTCTAAATACAACCACAAGTGGAAACAAAGGGTGGTCCAAAGCTTCCTAAACTTACTCTCTACTATAAATAATCTATTTGGCACCAAATAAAACGTAACTTCAACTAACTAAACAAAGACATACATTTGGCAATTCTCTCAACTCTCTTGCTTTCCACTGCTCAGCCGACAGACTTAAGCATCAGAGAAGGTTCGCCAGAAAACCCCCCCGGTTAGTGTTCTTGTTTTGCAAGTGACGACCCATTTGGAGATTTGATCCAACATTCATCATACCTACACCAATATAGCAAAGTCCGACTTGCTATCCACACCCACGTTATTGTTTTTTTAGCAGAAACAATAGTGAATTTAGTTCATGGCACTATTTCTTCAATTGCTTGTGATGTGCTATGATGTTTGTGGAAATGGGGAAGAGGAAAGGGGTAGGAGAGTTAGGAATGCTCCATTTTTTAATTTATTCACCTTACTTTTGGGGAAAACTAAGCAGAAAATCCACAAATGTGAGAGAGAAATTAAAAAGGTGGAAAGAGAAAATAGGGTTATTATATTAGAAAGTGGACCACATGGGTGGAAAAAGAGAAATAACTACATGAGACATATTACCAAAAATAAAAATAAAAAGCAACAGTGTGTATTAGATTAAAAAGAAACAGATCAAAAAGGAAAATGTTTAAATGAAAAAGAAAAAGAGGGAGTAAAATATTAATATAGTATTTTATGTTAGGAAGCTTAAGTTTAGTAAGGGTTGTATTTAACAATTATGGATTTTTATCTATTTATTGTTCCAAAAATATTTACAAACACAATCAAAAAGATTAGAATGCAAGCTTAACTAGGTGCTGCAGTGAGAATGTCACTTGATAATCTCAAAGAATGAACCTCAATACCTCGTCAATCCTCCACGTCTACAATTACGAGGAGCTTACTCCGACCCACCTCTTTACTTCAAAGTTCAAACCCATCCTCATTATGTTGTATACAAAAGTTTGTCATTAACATCACTTGATTTTTATATCTTATCATTCATGGGAAAGATTTTAGCTGTTTTAATAGTACTATGCTAATAATTTAATTCTTTTACAAACTCTAAATTAAGACAATAAATGACAAAAATATGTCAAGTTCTGTCTTCTGTTGGGTAGAAGTTCATTTTCTGAAAATTATAAACTTTAACAATGCGTCTTTGCTAAGATATGTCTTAGTCTTTGAAATGATTGGGACGAGTTTTAGTTTATGAAATTTTTATATCAGTTAGTTTAAATTAAAGCACTTTAATACTAGTTTAGACTATACATCTATCACATTACGCCATATATTTATTATTATATGAATATTATTTATTATTTTATGAGTATAAACTTATCAGTTTATATGGGCACGAACTATCAATTTTTAGTTTTTAAGGTTTATTATCAGTTTTTACAAGACATATGCCAATTAAATGAGTCGTCCCATTTATTTAATTACTTGACTGAGACAGTCTCAATTAACCAATTCTTATTTGGAATTATAAAAGTTGTTTCCGCGTTAAGCATATCTATTCTTTGTTAATTAGTTTTAAGTCGATCTCATCTAGATAAAGATGTTAATTGCGTGTCTATTACTTTACTAAGTTATTGTCATTTAGCGAGGATCAATTTTTAAAAAATATTATTAGCAGGAAGTCTTTTGTACGGCTGGTCCGCGGATTAACAACCATGTGACTACGTGTGTGAAAGACAAACAAACCATATTAAGACATAACTAACCCATTTAATGTATATAAGTAACCCCAAAAAATATAGGTAACTCATAGCTAGTACTCCATCTGTTCCTCAAAGATATTTCTATTTTTACTTTTCACAATTACATATTATTAAAAAAATTAAAATTTTAAAATTCTTGATGTATTCATTTAGACTATTCAAACAAGACCCCACATGATTATATATTTTCTTATATATTGGAAAGAATTTAGAAGATTCTCTTTACTTATACATATAGTGTCAAATTTAGAAATGGGAAGATCTTAGAAGAATGGGGAGGTGTATTAAGAAGTAACCCCAAGTAATCCCAACAATGGATATAAGTAACCCCGACAATTAAAAGTAGCCCATACAATATTAATGATCCATAATGCAAAAGATGATTTAAGAATCAACACTAGTTTTAGATATCTCTTAATTACCTCTATTGTTTCTCCTACCTCAAAATTTTTCTCTCCTCCATTGTTTTTCACCTCCAGATATCTCTCTCCATCATGGTTTCTCTCTCATAGTGGTCTATCAAATTGATGAACTAGCTATAAAATATGATTTGAGAAAGTTGGGCTTCGTCAATGGCAACAACAAATATTGAAGTTTAGTTAATTAATGATGGACTAGTTCTGGAGTTCATCAATGATGGACTTAGTTTTAAATTTGAAATCAATATTGCAGTTTCAAAATTAGCAGACACTTATGCTCATTTGAGAAAATGAGCGAAAAAACTGCTCATTTGGGCAAAAGAAGTGTTCGCTCATTTTCTCGAATGAGTAGAAAGTAGTGTTTCCCATTTGAGAAAGTTTTATCATTTGCGCGAATGAGCAGAAGTGATGCAAATGAGCAAAAATGATTGAAAATAAGTAGAATTTTGCTCATTTGGAGAATTTCAAATGAGCAATGAGTAAAGAATAGTTTTGAGTGTACCATGCTATAATCATAAATTTCTCAACCTTAAGTATTTTAAGTAACCTCTAAGACAAATAACCTCAATAGGGGATATAAGTAACCCTATAATCTTTAAAATACAATAAATAGCCTTATATACTTCCTCCGTTTCGAATTAAATGGAACAAATCCACTTTTTCACTATTCACACTTTTCACTTTAACTAATTAAGATTTGTGATTTATACATAATGAAAAACATAGTCAAGTGAGATCTTGTTAGATTCGTCTCGTGACGTACTTTCATAAAATGTAATTTTTATAATTTTTACTTATATGTAATTATAGATATTTGTGGTCAAAATAATGTCTCGACATGCGTTAAAGTGGATTTGTTACATTTAATTCGGAACGGAGGAAGTATATGAGTTGGGAACACAGTAAACAAACAATGTGATCGGCCGCATATAAGACTTAGGATACTACATACTAGTACTACTAGTCCATCATATGTTTACTTCTATTACTAATTGATGGTTATTTAAAATACAATAATTTACCTTTCTCTCGAGTTGTACTCTTAATCTTACCACCGAATATGACAAAAAAAGCATCAAGGTAAAAAAAAAGCAGCAACTATCAATGATGTTCCTCATGTCAAAGCCAAAAAAGAAAAAAAAAAAAAATCAATCATCCTTCATTTGTATCTCCCAATTTATGTAGAAGCATCTCTTTCTGAACTCTCAATCAATGACCCCTAGTTGTCCTTTTTTTATCCCACCGAAAGTCTTAAAAAAAAAAAAAGAATCTCCATTTCTCCTTTCATCTGGATATACATGCTCCCACCGGGTTCAAATAATTCTTCAGCTTGATTGTTTGGATCAAATTAAATTAATATATTTTGGCTTTGAACTCTTACCACTATAAATATTTTGAGTTTATTCTTACTAAATTCATGTCAACATATAATCAAATTTTGAGAATTTTTATTTGTATATATATATATATATATATATATATATATATATATATATATATATATATATATATATATATATATATAAGTCAAACAAGTTAAATATATACAACATTTGCTTAGATAAATCATAAATTAAAGATCCTTAATTACATATTAACACAAAATTATATTAAATTCAATAATTTGAAAACATATTCCTATGAATTTAATAAGTTCTCAGATCATCATATGATAATACTTCCTCTGTTTTTTTTAGTTGCAACATTTGCCTTTTCACATTTACCGAGACACTTATTCGAACGTTAATATCTCATATTGGGTGTAAGTAAACATTATAAAAATTTGATATTTGGTATCATCGTATTGTGACGAATCTAACAAGATCCCACTTGACTATGTTTTTTCTTATATAATGGCGCGAGATTACTTAACAAAGTTAGTTGATGAATAATGCCAAAAAGCAAATGTTGCAACAAAAAAAACAGAGGTAGTATTATTTTATAGGAGTATATATTTAGTGAAATAATATGAGCTGAGGTTTAAAGTTTGTTAAACTTTGACCAAAAAGGTAAGTGGAACAAATATAATGAGACATATAGGCAGTATTTATCTAATGCTTTTACTACTATAGCCACTATGTTTTAATGTTTTATATATATGCATGCCAAGTTGCCAACCCTAAAATAACCTCTTAGCTAGATATGGTTCACCACATTAGCTAGAATATAATACATGATATGATGGAAAATTATGAGCATATGGTAAATATAAAGCAGCTTCCTCCAGGGTTTAGGTTTGATCCAACAGATGAAGAGCTTGTGCTTCATTTCTTGTACTCCAAGCTTGAATCTTCAAGTAATTCCCAGAATAATAATCCTGATCTTATTCCTGAGTTGGAGGAATTTTATGATCACTATCATCCTTCTGAACTTCAAGGTGATTTACTTACAAATCTTTCTCCTATCTTTTTCTTTCTTTCTTTCTCTCTTCAAATCCTTGATTCTATCTTTTTTTCATTATCTTTAGTTTCTTCATCAACATACATGGTTTTCTTTTTGCTCTTCTATTGTCGCTTCTTCTAATTCTCTCTACTTTTCGAAAAAGTTTTTTTTTTGTGTTTTTGTTTCTAGGTTATTTTTTTTTCAATTCTGAGTTTTATTTGTGCATTTTTTATACGGACAATTAATCTTACCATAACTATAATAAAATTGTAGCCATCATAACTTGTATGATTTAAATCATTTATTTTATAATATTAGATTTACGCCATTCATTAAGTTGACTTTATTTTTAAAATTTATATATTAAAAAAATTATATATTGAAATTTGTATATATATAATAATAATTGGCTTTATATTCCATAAATCTTTGTTAATGGTGATAACAGAACATTTAAAGAAAGAAAGGAATAACACTTCAAAAGAAGATGACAAAGTAAATGACATTCAACGATTATTTGTTTTCATTTTTTTAATTGAAAAACTAGCCTTTTCTCCATTTTTTTATTATGTTTTTAAGGTCCAATTAAATCAATAGGCAAGATTAGTCTACATAAAATAAAGGCTAAGATTTCAATAGTTATAGTGGCTATAATTTTATTTTAGCCATTGAATAATAATCTTTTTTATACATCATAATTTCTTTTGTAAGGCTTTCACATATTTACTTCTTTGGTTTCATTTTTTACCGCTCAAATCTCATTTCAAGAAATTGTTTTTGTATATTTGTCAATTTAGGTTTTCTTTTATAATCTAAATCTTTAGGTTACATTTTCAGAATTGATTTGTTCATTTTAGAACATCAGGATGTCATTTTCTATGTTTTAGCAAATTTGCTGCTTTGGTTTTATTGTTAGGTACTTTGATTTCATTTGTAGGTACGGTTCGTTTGTTTCATTTATAACATCTCACACTTCATTTTTAATCAGTCTATACTTCTCACTTTTAACATGACATATCTCACTTTTTAAAAACTTTAAGCTCCCTTTTAAGAAAAAGAGAATAAAAATATATATAAAAATATATTTGGTGTATCAGTTTTATTGGTAGGGTGTTTCTCTTTCTAGTGTGAGGATGTCCTCAAATAAATGTCACTCCCTCTATTCATATAAGAGGAAATAATTACTAACTGTATAATTCAATTAAGAATGATCTAAAATATGAAATCTTTTTAAACAGATAAATAGGTCAATACTATGATATCATTTATTCATTTCTTATGGTGTGTTCTTTTCACCTTATATTTTGTTGGAACATATTTTATAAAGTTATTTGACCTTTTTTTTTTTTTCTAAGAGGAGGTTATTTGAACTTAGATATGTTTTATTCACCTTATTTTTCTAAAATTATTGGAGCTTATATATATGGACTTATTTGGAACTTATTACTCTTCTTCCGTTTTGACCGTTTCTAAATATATGTAATATTTGCATATTAACCCCCTATTCATCTACCAACCTTATCCCATATTCTCTCACAAATATATACAAAAAAAATATATAGTCTTATCTAATTCGTTATAATGCGTACTTTCACAATATTAACTTCAATAATTTTTACTTATATGTAATTAAAGATATAGCGTGTAGATAGGAAATGTTGCATGTATCTAGAAATAGATGAAGTATCCAATACAACAACAACAACAACAACAACAACTAAGCCTTATTCCCAAAGTGAGATGAAGTATCCAATATGATACTAAAATTTATTGATTGAAACTTATGTGAATTTATTTGATCTTTTTGAACTTCTTAGCAGGCTATGTACTGTTCAACTTATTTTAACTTATTTCAGAAAAAAAAAATAAGATAAGATAAGATAAGATAAGATAAGATCAAATAAGATAAGATAAGATAAGATGTTAGACACACACAATAAACTATTTTTTAAGATAAGATAAGTTAAGATAAGATCAGATAAGATAAGATAAGTAGATCAGACAAAATAAGTTGAATCAAACGGATCCTTAGACCTATTTTAAACTTATTGTAAGGTGATTGGAGCTGAACTGCACTTTAGTAAACTGAAACTTAGTATCCTTAACATGTACTCCATAGTGTTATCAACCTTATGAATTATCTATGCTTACTTGCTTCAATTTGTGATATGAAGGTGTTGCATTTGAGAGCTGTGATCAATGGTACTTCTACACTAGAAAGACAGATAATCGGATATCCGAAAACGGATACTGGAAAGAATTAATGGACATGGAGCAACCGATTTTTGCTAGTAATTCCAACAACTTAGCGGGATTTAAGAAATGTTTGGTGTTTTACAAGGGCAAATATCCATCATCAGGAGTCAAAACTGGATGGTTCATGCAAGAATATCACGCATGTATTAGCAGTATTGTTGGAGATAGAAGACGATCAAAACAGCCAGTAAGTATGTGTAGTATTGGGAAATCCACCATGACTTCAAACTTATATACTAACATCTAACCACTAAACCAAGTAATGTTTGGTATAACAAGATCCCATGATGTATAATAGTACTAAACATTTATTAATATTTAATTTAAAATTATAACACCAAACTTTACTTGTCATGGGATCAAATCTTATATCATGCAAAACACTTTAAAGGATAAAGACCACGTGGCGGAGTTCTTTGTTTATTAGGCTCGCCTTGTATAGATCTGAAGATCTACACGTTTACTATTCACGTGGTCAAAGTAAGAACTTTGACCACATGAATAACATTTATTTATATGGCAATGCAAACAAGTGAGGTGTAGTTACATTCATTTCGATTTATTTTCCCCCACATTTATGAACTTTAACTATATCCAAGCATCATATTATTATGTTGGACGAACATGTATTTGCTTTGCCATGTCAGTTTAGGTTGATTAGATTAGAAAGTTCGTGTATACAAGTAGAATGTTCAATTTGATAGTCTATAATTAATTTTTTAAATATATGTATTTATTTTCTTGATTGATTGGTTATATATCTATCTAGGATTTGAGCAAATGGGTTCTATGTCGGGTGCAACAAATTTTTGATGAAAGCCATTGGATCGTAAACACCTTTAATGAAGACAACTACAACAAGGAAGTGGAGCTTTCATCTTCTGACGAAGCTGTTTTTGTAGCTATGGAAGATAATGACGATCAAGATGAAGTAATAAATTGTCCATATATATGATGAGGCTTTTTTCTCTTTTCTAATAGTAGGGGAAATTTTTATGATGCTAATTAATTAATATAGGGCTTTTCTATATAAGTTTCTTAAATTATATGTAAAGTAACTAATTAACTGGTTAACTAATAGTATTTGGATGCATATGGTATATATACTATGTTAATTAGTTATATATGCTTGTATGATGTAGATAGTTCGAAAATGGGCAAAGTGATGATTAGGCCCCTCAAGTTTCACTTGTGATGATTAACCCCCACAACTTAACCCAAAGTGATGATTATAAGTTTATAATAACCATTTTTTTCCTTTACAAATGTATTTTTTTTAGGAAAATTACATGGTAGGGAAAAAAATTCAAAAATCATTTATGATGGTATAAAATATCTTAAATACATAAATTACACATATTAAGTACAAACATACATAAACAAAAAAAAACTATTTCTCACTAAATGTGCATCTCTTCTTCCTCATAGCCTTGCCAGATTAGGCCCTATCACTATGCAATTATTCTCATCTTCCTCATAGCCTTGCCAGGAAGAATAAGTTGTATAAAAATAAACATTAGTAAAAAAAATTTATTTACTAATGAGAACATGACTGAATATTATAATCTAATATCTTAGTATTAAAAAAAATTATTTACTAATGAGAACATGACTGAATATTATAATAAGTGTGTAATCTCACATTTGGGTAAAGTTGTGGGAGTTTATCACCACAAGTGAAACTTGAGAGACTTAATCTCACTTTTGAGCAAACTTAGGGGGCTTAATCACCACTTTCGCGGATTTCAAACAAGTATATATTAAACCAAGCAACTAGATGAGGGGATTATGCTCATTCCTAAACTAAACACAAATAATATCATAAACCAACTTCCAACCTCGTACTACTCTGATCTCATTCCTCATATAAATGGCCTCTTGATGTTTTGTGGTACAAGGGGTACGATTGCTTAATTTTTGAACCGCGAAAGTAGTGATTATGCCCCCTAAGTTTGCTCAAAAGTGAGATTAGGTCCCTCAAGTTTCACTTGTGGTGATAAACTCTATTCTTCCTGGCAAGGCTATGAGGGGATTATGCTCATTCCTAAACTAAACACAAATAATATCATAAACCAAGCAACATAATTAGGACTGATTATTTGTAACTCTATAGATATTCATAAATGAGAATTCTTCAAACTAGGAGTTTTCACATAATCCAATATGATATCAGAACTTAGGTATTTAGTTTTTAGCTTCCAAAAAACTCATCTTTTTGACTCGTTCCTCCTTGAATCCGCCGTTCTGTCACAATGTATTCAAATTTTTTCCCCAAAGCTTCTTGCTTTCCCTTTCAATTCAGTCATTCAACAGCATCCTTTTTTTTTTGCTAATTATTTACTAGATGTCATCATGACTAAGGACACTGAGCCACCAGTATTCTCCCACGCACTCTAATGATTTTCATTAGGATAATATCCAGAATGCAATTCCTTTCATTCTTGACCTCAAAAAGGTCCAATATTCAAATTGGGTTGAGCTATTTGAAAATCGTGCTTGTGCGTATAATATTTTAAACCATTTTTTTTTTTGGTGAACAACGATATCATAAATTTAAAGGGTCATGGCAAAAAGCCTATTACAATCCGAGTTTAATAACTCCATACAATAATCAGGGGGTGTGAGAAGGTGACAAATTACATGAATATAATCCCACCCACTCCTACATCTATGCGATAGTGCATCCGCAACCTGGTTATCCTTCCTCCTAACGAACAATAACCTCGTCTCTTGGAAGTAACGCAGCAGCTCCCTGCAATCCATAACAATGTCACTGTAAAAATCCCCATAATCCAAGATTGTATTGTTAACCATATCCACCGCTTGCTTGCAGTCCGAGTAAATGACAAGGTGCGTGTAATTGGCTTCACTCGCTACATGAAGCCCCTGGCGAATCGCGAGTAACTCTGCATGTAAAGCATTAGAAGCATAGGACAAGCAATAAAACCCACTACACCATTGACCTTGTTTATCACGTATAACACCTGCTATGCAGATTTTGGTTTCAATATCGACAAAGGACGCATCAATATTCACATGTATCCATGTAGAAGGGAACTTTTTGCATTCTCGAGCAGCTATAGGGGTATGGACATTAAGATTTTGGGTTGCAATGAATTCTTTAGCTTGTACTGTGGCAAAGCCTTGTCATCAAAGATAAAACGATTCCTAGTTTTCCAGATTTCGAAACACAAGAAAGGAAACAGAACCGACCACTGGATACCATCGAAACCATGGTGGAGGGTAACACAAAGTCTCAGCCAATCATCTATGTTCATAGTTTCCCAAAAACACGCAGGAAGGCCAACTAACTCCCAAACTTGGGTCGTTTATTTTTCACAATTCCGCATCACATGAATGGAACTCTCATCACTAATATTACAACACGGGCACATAGGAGAAGGGATAATATGTCTTGAGTAGAGAAGGAGTTTAGTTGGTATCCTATCCCACCAAAGAAGCCACACAAAGAACCGCAATTTTGGTGTAATGTCCATTTTCCAAATCCATTCCCCCCTCCTTAGGAGGTCTTTTTTGGGTGTACATTGTATAGGCTTGGGCGAGAGAGAACTTTCCTTAAACAACAAGGTTAGAATAACTTCTGTCCTTTTGATTTTGAAAAGGGATTTGGTGCGTATAGATACGATCTGCTAAAAACGGGGGGAGATGGAAGGAAATATTGTTCAAGTTCCAAACATTTTCTCTAATTAGGTCGCTAGCTTTTAAACTCATCTCTTTCTCAGTTAGGGGCCCATGAATCCAACTGCGCATAGACCCGATTCCTAACCAGTCATCATGCCACACATTAATGGACTTGCCATCCCCTAACTTCCACCTTGTGTTCGATTGCAAGAAGTCAAAGCTACGACCTATGTTTTTCCATACCTGGGACCCTTTTCTAAAAGCAATATTATAGTCCGCCCTGATGTATTTTGATGTGATACAATCCTTTGCTATAGTTTGATCACCTTGGGTCATCTTCCACCCTAGTTTGGCTAACATAATAGCGTTCAGATCACTATGACTCCTAAGGCCGAGCCCCCCCATATGCTTTGGGAGAAAAGTGTGAGTTTGTCCCACCAAATGAATTCGCTTTTTACCCTCCGAGTCTCCCCATAAAAAGTCGTTACAAATCTTATCCAACTCTTTGAGGGTAGTCTTGGGAAGCTGAACTGCTTGCATATAGTAGGAAGCAACCGAGTTCATGGATGATTTAATCATTACTAACCTACCCGCTCTAGATAGAAACTTAGTCTTCCAAAAGGCTAGCTTTCTACGAACTTTATCCACCACAAATTGGACCTCGCTTCTCCTAGATCTCAGGTGGGACAAGGAAAGACCAAGATAAAGCCCCAAACTTTCGCTTTCCTTAATATTCATGGTCTCTTGGAACAACATTTTGTGTTCATTCATGGTGTTGGGTGAGAAGGTGAGGCGACTCTTCCCCTCGTTGATTTTTTGGCCCAAAATTTCACAAAAGGTTTGCATAATCTGGCGTAGGGTGAAAGTTGTAGACCCATCCACTCTTCCGAAAATAAGCAAGTCATCCGCAAACATAAGGTGTGAAATTGGCACCTTATCCCTCCCCACCCAAAACGGGGTCCAACTCTTTTCTAAACAAGCCTGGTTTATGAGGCCCGTGAGGTGTTCTAGGCAAATATTGAATATGAAAGGGGACATAGGGTCCCCTTGCCTAAGGCCCCCTAGAATGATTAAAGGATTCAAACTTCTTACCATTTATTAAAACCGATGACTTAGCCTTGTTGATACAATTCAATATAAGAGCTATGGACTGGGGATTCAAGTTATGGTCTGCAAGACACTGCCTAATAAAGTCCCACTCTAAGCGGTCATAAGCCTTTTCTAAGTCAACTTTTAAAGCAAACCAACCTAATTTTCCCTTTTTCTTATACATGGAGTGAAGCACCTCCGAAGCAATGGTAAGGTTAATATCAGTACCTCTACCCTAAATAAACCCATTTTGATTCTCAGAGACCCATTGTGGCATGAAGGGTTTCAAACGGGTTACTTATACCTTAGTCACCAGTTTATAGAGTGTGTTACACAGACTTATATATGGGTCTCAAATGTTTTACATTTTTCGGGTTATCTTGTTTGGGAATGAGGCAAATTAGAGCTTGACCTAGGTCCTCCGGAATGTTTCCTTTGCTAAACCACTCTCTAACTCTATCACATATATCTCCCCCCACAATGTGCCACTCTTTCTGAAAAAAGATCGGGTGAAAGCCATCAGGTCCCGGGGCTTTAAGAGGTTTCATAGAAAAAAGAGTGTTTCTAATTTCTTGGTCACTAGGGGGGGTCACTAAGTTGATTTGATTCACGTCGGATCTTAGGTTTGTTCTTAGGCTCTCAGTTTTCTCCGTGTTATAGAGGTCAATGTAGAACTTCCTAATTAGGGTGCCAAGATCTGCGGGGTCTGAAATTAGGTTGCCAATATTATCCTTTAAACAACGGATAGTACTACGCTGCCGTTTAATGAGCACATTTCTATGAAAGAATGCGGTGTTTCTATCCCCCTGGGTCATCCAGTCAATCCTACTCTTAGCTAGCCAAAGCCACTCCTCCTGGAGGAGTATATCCATGAACTCCGATTGAAGTGACTCCTCTAAATTAAGGTGAAAAATAGAGGCGGGGTTATACTGCAAATAATTTTGAATGCCCTTAAGCCGCGTAAGCACCCTTTTCTTTTTTGCATATACATTCCCAAAGACCTCCGAGTTCCAAATAGAAAGGTCATTGTCTACTCTCTTAATCTTAGAGCTAATAGTTCCCTCCTCACTATTCCAAGCCTCCTGAATTACTCCTTCAAAGATCGGGTCCTGAATCCACATTGGTTCGAAACGGAAAGGTTTCTCCCCCAAAGAAGTTGGGGGGGGGGTTATCAAGAGTACATAGAATAGGAGCATGGTCCGATGAAATACGGGGAAGGTGCCAAATACATGAGTTCGGATACTTTGTAAGCCATTCATCATTTCCAAACCCCCTATCAAGCCGCTCAAAAATGGGATTGTTTTTTCTTTTATTAGTCCATGTGAATTTTGGGCCATTAAAACAAAGATCAATCAATTTGCAAATATTAATAGTGTGGTTAAACAAGTTAGTGTGTGAATTATTTATTGCATTACCTCCCCATTTTTCCGATTGACAAAGCACCTCATTAAAATCTCCCACAACTAACCAAGGCATATTAACATTTTGAGATATTTGATATAAATCATCCCGACAATGACATAGAT
The DNA here is from genome assembly GCA_947648045.1 of Beta corolliflora. Taxonomy (NCBI): domain Eukaryota; kingdom Viridiplantae; phylum Streptophyta; class Magnoliopsida; order Caryophyllales; family Amaranthaceae; genus Beta; species Beta corolliflora. The sequence goes on along the minus strand of CANSZD010003325.1, from coordinate 146,051 downwards.
GGCTGAAAGAAAAAAAGTAGTATTAGAGTTTACTTCCACAATGACATGGACTCCTTGAGCATTCTTAGTAATGACATGGACGTTCACACGTGCCGAATTCCACATCATAAGAATGCCCCCTGCATAGCCAACGGGATCTATGAGGAACCAAGAATCAAAGGGGAGAGTTCCAACAATATTAGCCGTATGAGCTCGACTTGTCTTTGTTTCGGCTAGGATGATGATATCGGGCCGGTTATGAGCTATAAGATGCATGAGATTGGGTTTAAAAGTATTATGCGCTAAACCTCGCGCGTTCCAGAATAGCACAATCATATTATGGGGAAGGTAAGGTTTTCTCTTGAGTGCCTTTATGACACCCGACTGCGGCTCGGCCCACGGATTGACTTGCTCTCCTGTCATGGGGCACACCCACTTGTGCCTTTGAGGTTTGACCCTCACCGTGGTAGTTCTTAGGGGTCTTTTTCCGCCGACCTCGGCCCAATGAAGTGTCATGGCCATCTGTTTCAGCATAGGCAGTAAGTCCATCTCCATTATCCCATTGGAGTTCCCGTGAGATGTCCATTTTATCGATGAGAATTTCAGCCTCACCCTTGTTCGTGTTTGAGGGATGAATGGTTGAGGGTCTAACCATGGTCCCAACTTGTGTAACACTTCCCGCTCGTCGTCTTCGGCTACGACCTCTTTCCTTAGTATCCAATTTAGGAGTATCCAAGGCACAGGTGGGAGATGTGCCGCGTCTTGCAACTGGGGTAGGTGAGCGGGTTCTATGGTCCCTTGGTGGTACATGAGCAGACCCACATCCCCTTCTTCCACTGCCGTCGGTTTCAAGATCAATTTTTTCACTTCGGTGAACGTTAGTTCGTCCAACATCTCCCCCTCGTGTCGGAGATAGAACACATTCCTTTGGTCGATGTCCGGAAGGAGAGGTAACATTGGCCTCGACATGATGCACGGATAACTCCAGTCGATTCTTTGAACATGATGGGGGGGAGCGAGTGGGAGAGTCGGACGGAGAGCTTTCTGTTGACGGGGGTGACAATGGTGGTGACGTGAGGTCGGACCTCACTACTTGAGTGTGGATGAGTTGGTGAGGGAAGGCAGGAAACATCTTTAGAGGGGGGATTTTTTTCCTGGAGTTGAGAGATATTTTTTGTGTTGGATTTTTTCGTGTTGGGTTTTTTCGGTGAAATATACTGATCAGAGGGGATGAGAGATAAAATTGTGGCTGGGTTCTGACTTGCATTACCCAATGCACCACTTTTCGGTATTTCTTTGGTAGTGGGGTTTATATTTTCAGCACTTTAATCAGTCACACTTTGGAGAATGGCGAAGGGATTTGGCTGACATAAATCCTCTTTTCCCACAAGATTTGATGTCCTAGGATTATAGGGGTTGGGTGATTTAGAAGTTTCTTCTGACATCATGGAAAGGGGATTGGCAAGGTTCCCCTTTTTTTGGGGGTCCATCTCTTGGACACATTAGGCCCACTAATCCTTGGTACACTGAGCACATTGTAGATTGTTCCCTGCTTATGTTTCACTTGGGTCCACTCCTCTTCTTTTGATTTCCCCTGTGACACCTGGCTCGCCGGCGTTGGGTGGACGGATTGACTATTCACACTGTGACCAAAAGTCATGCATTTAGAGCAATACCAAGGTCCTTCAATGAAAGTAACCTCCTGGAAGAAATTGCCTAACCACAGCCCCTTAGTCGACTTAGTCCCTTCCTCCACTAGGAGACACAACCTCGCAAACCTCCTGTCCTCGCCTTGGCTCGCCGTGCAATCCACCCGCAAGAGTTTGCCCATTGCTCTCCCAATTGTCTCCAACATTCCTTGTTCGAAGAATTCGACCGGTAACTCATTCAAGTTGGCCCAAGTTGCCCTAAGTTTTGGTATGTTTTTGGATGGCCGGAATCCCGGTTCCCAGTTTTGGACCCATAGATGGAAATGTTGTATCATCCATGGTCCATGAGCGAGCAAGCTCGATTTTTGTTCCTTGGTCTCGCATTTGACTGTATAAAACCCTCTGCCTAATGCAATCATATTTGGGACTTTTGGGAGGACCCAGATTTTCTTGAGGTCACTAGCCAAGAATTCTCTGGAGAAAGATTTCCCCACAACTTTGATGATAATCGCAAGCATCCATGGCTCACTGATTTCCTTGTATTTTTCGACCGATATCGATATAAAAATTTCGCCCTCTTTGTCTCCACCGGGGGGGAGATGGATGCAGGGTACGAGACGGGGGAAGGAACCATATAGATTCCAAAATCCCTCATTCTACAAATATTAAGGAGAGTGAAAGTGCCTCAATGCTATTGTCAAACGTAGATTATGGCACTATTTCTACTAATTTATTACAAAATATTATTTCTCGAAAGTCTACTCCACAAGAAACATACAATTGCCTCTTAGACAACAAAATTACCCGGGCAGTCTACCTTGAAAACCAATTCAATTCAGCTCATCATCGGAAATTTCTAATGTGCTTGCAACAATATTTGAACCCATGACATCTTGCTATAATACATAGCACAATTATCATCTCAACCAACTTTTAATCATGCTTTAAATATCCACATTATTATATTTGTACCTTTTAAATGTTGAGTTTTCTTTATTATATTTTAATGCGAATGAAAAAAAAGTTCGGAAAAGATACTACCCGGGACAATGCCCCGGCCCAAATACTAGTTAATGATCAAAAGGTGGTCCTTCGACTTGTTGTTGGTCTCACCAATACACATTTTAACATTGTATTTGTGGCTACTATAACTATCTCATTCCCGTTTACTCCTCGAAGAAACCAGTCGTGCAAATGATATAAGCACTCCACCCTCATCTTTTGTTGGTCAGCACAACAACCCGACGCCACCACCACAACAAGCCTCCTCTCCCAAGCCTAAACGTGGTGACAAGACTCACACTCATGGCGGGGTCGGGGTGGTCGGCAATCTCGCGGAGAAAGATGTCGTGATCGTGGACAGCAGACCTACGGATAGTAGAATCCTACAATCCAGTGGCCATCTCAACTAACGTGGCCTCAGCAACTTTAGGCCTCTCAATCATGGGCCATGCCCCTCTTCCCTTATCCATAGGCCATAGCGCAGGCCGCCCTCCCCAGCATTATCAGCAGTCCTAGTCTGACTTTTATTGATACTGACAACTCTTAGTTGACTAAGAAAGACACCTTGTTTACTGAAACCCCGAAGCAGACTCTCCTGTTGTCTTATCCTTATTGGAAACATAATATATAACAAAAGACACGACATAGTCATTTTCCTGACATAACTTGTTAACAAATAATAAATTGTGTTTTGAATTAGGAAAATGACATATGGAAGACAACTTAAGAGGAAGACTCAACGTGTTCAATTCCAAATGTCCAACATTTTTAATAGGCAGAGAGAGGTACCATGATTTTTTTTAATGAAAAAAATCTACTTGTAAACACATAATTGTGTCTCCTCATTTCAGCACCCGATTTGAATATACTTTCTACTCATTTTCCGAAATGAGTAAATAATTGCACTAATTTTCACAAATGAGTAAAACTGTATTTCCTCATTCTGAATTAATCCATAAAATGCTTAAATGAGCAATACAATTTTGCTCATTTTTCAAATGGGCATACACTTTTTCTCCTTTTGAATTGATGGGCAACAACATTATGCTTATTTGAATTACACATCATCAATCTTGTTAATGTAATTTTCAAATGAGCAAATAAATTTGCTTATTTTCCTAAGTGAGCAAGGAAATATTCATTTTACTTATATATAAGCAAATGAGTTGGATGAATCTATGTTTGAGAAATGAATTTGGAGGTTTGCCGAATTATATACCGCGAAATTTTCCCCTCATTGAACGATGAATTTGTGAAATCGATTGCAGGTATGGAGGTTGTGATGTGGAGGAGGAAAGAGAAAATTGAGGAATATTTTTGTGTGTAATAAGTTTGAGAAAGAAGAGAGAGAAAAACGATGACTTTGACTACATTATGAAGATGAAGAAGATCATAATAATGGAGGATTCGAAGATTCTAGAATGGAATTTGCTGAGAACTTTCATAGTTGAGCATTTTCAGTGATTTTTGTCGAAATAGGGATGAGATATTGAGACAGAGAAAGAAGAATCCCCTAATTTTCTTTGCCTCTGGGTGTACCATGAATGGACTCTAATAATTAACTTTGAAGGTAGTCAAATTCATGATTCAAGCCCTTCAATTGTTTTTTATGGTAACTTTGATATGGAATATATATGGAACTCTAGAAAACACAAAAACTTGAATAATACATGCATTCTTTTAAATTGAAGTTGTGGAAAAATGTATTTTGGAGTGAATGGAAACAAATATGGATATTGTATATTCAGGTAAACCTGACTTGAAAATAGCACATCTACGATAAATATTTTACTAATTTGCTCATTCTTTTAATAATAATTCTCATTTGAATAATAACTTGGCAAAGAATTACCTATTTCTAAGAATTTGCAATCGGAGATATTTATATCCTTAATCAAAAATCAATTCATTGGAGAGGCGCGCGCGGATTATCTATTTTTGTTTTTGCTATAGAAGGGCACCACAAAATCTTATTTTACACTGTGTAATAACTCATATACACTTGTGAGTTGTGAGGCCGTGACAAATATGAGAGGTTTGTGGTGAACTTTTTAGATTTAAAATTATAGATGATTGAATTAGATAGAAATTATCAAAATAAAGATCTTCCCTCATAATTTCCAAAGATATTTGAGAAGTGCAATAGAATTGATTATGGAGCTACTATGCAATCAAGCATATATAATTTGGTGATTCTTCATATGATTCACTTTGATCTTGTTCAAATCATATAAGATAAATCAAAATTTCACTTTTTCACCAACAAGATTCCCCTATAAATATCCAACACAAATTTATCTAAATCTAATAATATTCGAACACACATCATATATTGAAACGTGTAAAGACTACATCAAATGTGACAACACAAGTAGTGATTTTAAAAATGAATCTATGACTAGTTTAACGACAAGACTGCCAAAGGGGCAAAAGACGTTGAAGTTTAAGGATATGAACAAATCAACCCATTCACAAATCACAAGTGTCAATTTTCTGACTCATCATTTCCAAATTGCATACTTGTGGTAAATTGGGTACAATTAGTGGTATTTAATCACCGTAATTACTTCAGCTCTTCGAAGACTTTTCTTGCTAATCCGATTTTGGCACCACAAATTATCACAAACCCAAGTAATTTGGCAACTTTTTGTGTTTCTCAGCATTTTGAATCTTAAATCTATCATTTTTTTACAATCTTTATCATACACTCGGGTGTACCGTGAACATGGTACACCAAAGACAATTTTTTTTTTTCTCATTTGGAGCTCTCACTATGCTCATTTGAAAGTCCTAAATAAGCAAATGAACAAAAAATAGTTTTGGGTGTACCACGCACATGGCACACCCGCATATACGATGAATGCACTCTTTCTTTGTCCTTTTTTTCTTTAATTTCTTCTACAAATCCAATGAATTAGTAAAAAATCTCCAACTTCCATTATTTTCTGTCAATTCAGTAGTTTATTCCATGCATTATCTTCTTTGTACGGTAATGCTTTGTTAGATAATGTAAATTCCTCAATTTGGGAGTGGTTCCATTGATCAGATATATAATAGTTACAAAATACTAGTCCTAACTATGTTAGAAACCCGAAAAATATAATAGTAAATCTATAAAAATTATATCGTAAATTTGTGAGAAAATATTGTCCTAAATATATTATCTATCATATATCATGCTCAAATCCCAATTTTACTCCCATGAATCATGAATCATGATGCCATTAAACCATCCCCCACTGCCACCGATCAAATGATAGATGCCAAAAGCTAGAGTAATCAAATCATTTGTATAACTGAAGAATGAAGATGATTACTTGCAAAATCATAGTCGCGAAGAAGATGAAATCAAATCTTGGGAGGAAAGAGAAAGAAAGTATTAGGAAGATGGAAATACATATATATAAGATCAAGATCAGACTAATTTATTTTATTTTATTTTGGAGTTAGAGGTTATTGGTAATGAAGATGAAGAAATGAAAGTTTCCCATGTGGTTGATGTAGAGAGGAAGGACGGTGAGAAAGATGGAGGGAGAAGGAAAATTTGTGTTGAGTTGTCTTAGTCATTATTTATTTGACTGAGACAGTCTTAGCCAAGTTTTTCGAAAACTTTAAACATATATATTCTTTATTAATTAGTTATGTCGAGCTAGTTGACCTCATGTCAATTAAGATGTTAACTATGTGCCTACCTTTTTAATAAGTTTTTGTCGTTTAGATAGGATCGATTTTTAGAGAATTATTATTAGCACTAAACCTCTGTTCTTTTGGATTGTAAGGAACTGAACTGAAATGAGTTGAACTGAACTGAACTGAATTAATGATAATAATAATAATAATAATAATAATAATAATAATAATAACAAAATAATAATAATAATAATAAAAATAAAAATAAATAATAATAACAATAATAATAAAAATAAATAATAATAATAACAATAACAATAATAATAAAAATAGAAAAATAATAACAAAAAAGTTATAATATTAATATGAATACGAAAAAAATTATAATATTAATAATAATAACAATAATAATAGTAATATTAAAAATAATTTAAAATATTGAGCTGAACTGAACTAAAGTGAGCTGAACTAAAAATAAGTCTAAGAGAACAGGGCCTAAGTCTTATGTCTGGCTGGTTGCAAGATTAACAATCATATGGCACAGTGAGTGAAAGACAAACTAATCCCTCTTGTTTTTATTAGTTTACCCACTTTTTTTTAAACTGCCTCTTATTAGTTCTTCTTTTTTCCAATTTTTGGAATGGTCCCACCAATTGTTTGTCATCTTCACCAAAGCACCAAATTGTTGAACTTCTCCGGCTAATCATTTGTGTAAAATTTGTGCATTTATTGATCAATTTTTTTTAAAAAAAAGAAAAAAAGATAGGTGCTTCCCAATACAATCGAATATTTAAACAAATAAAATAAAATTTTACTTACCTTAATTCCTGTGTAAAAACAGAATCAATACTTATATTATGGCACGGAGGGTGTATCATATTTACCTTATCACTGTATTTTTCTTGGTGCACAACATTAACTACAATACAATTTGCCAATAAATAAATACTTTCTCTTCTTTTCTTCTACGACCCACATACATATTTCTCCTAAAACTTTCACCCAAAAGTGTTAGTAAACTAATAAAAACTAGAGAGAGTATATCAAGATTCAAGACATAAGTAACCCCTTAAATTTATATAAGTAATCCGAAAAAATTATAAGTAGCTCATAATATATTAATTAATAGATAATCTCTAAAACAAGTAACTCTTGTACTTCCTCCGTATCAAATTAAATGCAAGATTTTCTAAAAATGGATGTTTCAAATTAAATGCAACACTTTCCTTCTTTCTATTTTTGGTATGATTTTTACCCCTAAAATTACCAAAATGTCCTTATAAAAAAACTAAAACACATATTATACTACCCAAATCAAATTAATTACAAACCTAATCAAAATTAATCTAACCCACCACCACCACCATTTCTCTCTCCTCCATCCTCCCATCACCATTTTCTCCATCCTCAATCATTCTTTCTCTCTCCTCCATCCTCCATCCTCCATCACCATTTTCTCGTCCTCCACCACCACCATCATCATCACCATTCTCGCCGGCGTCCTTCATACGTCCTCCGCCACCCACCACCCACCACCATCATCATCACCACCGACATCCTCCATCGATCTCCTTTCTTTCACCTCTCATCTGTACCCCCGCCACCTCTCCCCACCCCATCAAGGCCGCCACTCCCGACTCCAATTCCACCGCCGTATCGTTGCCCTCCCCCTCCCCTTGCAGTGCACCCTCGGTCCCACGCCCCGCAACCCATCGGTTCACCATAGCCCAAACCTATCGCATTTCCCCTCCCGCAAGACCGCCGCCGTCGCCCACCCCTTTCCCAAGTGCCCTATCGAATCCTACCCCTCCCCTTCTCGCCGGACCTTACCTTTTGTCGCACCTCCCTTTCTCTCTAATCTTCCATAAATTCTAGGGTTTGTGGGGTGAGTGGTGGTTTAGGTGGTTTTTGGTTGATTTTGGATTCGAATTTCGAGGGCAACAGGAATGTGTTTTGTTGGTTGTGGTGTTTCGGTGGTGTTGGTGGCGTTTCGGTGGCGGTGGTGGGGGTGGTGCCTCGGTGGTGGTGGTGGTGGCGGCATTATGTGGTGGTCGGCATTAGGTGGTGGTGGTACTTGGTGGTGGTTAATACACTAAACACTTGCCCTCACTTTTGTTAATTAACCCTTATAAAATTTTGCCTTGGAGACCGTGCAACCTGAATTGTTGCATTTTAATTTGATACGGTGGAAGTATATTAGAAAGTAATCCCTAAAAGTACATATTCTTTTACTGAAGTAACCCTAAAGAATTGTAGGTATAACCCCTAAGATAGTAATCCCAGCAGGGGGCATAAATGACCCTAAATTCTAATAATTATAAGTAATCCCTAGTATATAATTAATAACATTAAAATATGGAGTAATAATTAACCTTATATATGAACTTCAAATTATCAAAAAAAAAACCTTATATATGAACTTCTTTAAAAAAAAAACTTATATGTATACTGACAACACCATTAAATATAGTGTGGTGGACCGCATATAAAACTTAGGGTATTAACCAAACTTGCTTGGTGGAGGTGGTGGGGAAATCACCTTGTGACTTTGAGGTCACAAGTTCGAGCCTCACTACCTACTTCAGCCTGGGAGTAGAGGATTCCTTTATCCCCCTACTCTCAATCGTTGACCACGTGTAGGTGGGTGACCGACCCGTGAGAGGTCTTTGGTCGAAGAGGCCCTTCTTCTTACCAAGGGGTTTCCAATGGGGGCCCAAAAAAAAGAAAATAAAACTTAGGCTATTTTTTTTTTGATCCATATGAGCCGCGAAGGCAGTACAAATTACAAAGAAGGGGAGGGGGGATTTGAACCTGTGACCTATCGTTCACAGCACCTCAATCATAACCACTAGGCCAAGACATCCTTGGTTAATAAAACTTAGGCTATTACTAGTAAAACATAAGTAAGTATGTCTCTAAACTCTAGTCTCTACTATAACTAGATGATGAGTTAGTGTGGAATATGGACTAATTACCTTTCTCTCTTGTTATTCTATCCACCGAATATGACAAAAAAAGAAAAATCGTCAAGGGAAAAAAAGCAAACAACCACCAATCGTATCCTCTATTCATTAGAGTCATGTTAAATCAAAAAAAAGAAAAAAATATCAATCATCCTTCATTTTTATCTGACAATATATGTAGAAGCATCTGTTTCTGAACTCTCTAATCAGTGACCCATAGTTGTCCTTTTATATCCCACCAAGAGTCTAAGAATGTTATCTAATTAGCAATTCCCCCATTGTAAAAAAAAAAACAGTGTCTTAGAAGAAAAATTAAAAAGAATATCCATTTCTCCCTTCACCTCGTACATACTCCCACAATCCCATCACGTTGAATTAATTACTTTCTGGGTTCTCTAATAGATTTTTATTTTTAATTTGAGCGGTTTATTGGTAAAAAAAAACTTTAAAAAAATCAATATATAAAATATTATAGTCATGTGGGATTTTGTTTGATTCGTCTTATTGTGTACATTACAAAAATCAAACTTTTATAAATTTTTATTAATACGTAATTAAATATATTAATAATATAAAATATTAATTGGCAAACGTACATTGGAGAAATGGGAAACCTACTGGGTGAGGGAGGGAGTATTCTGTTGGATTATTTGGATCAAATCAACATATTTGTCACTTTATTACCACTATAAATGTTAAACATTTTGACTTTATTCTTAATAGATTCATGTTAAAGTAAAATCAAAGTATGAGAATTTTTACTAGTATGTTATTATAGACATATGATTGTCAAAATAGTACATGTTACTAAAATTATAAAAGTCAAACAAGTTAAATATATACCCATTTAATCTTTTACGATGTCCAAGATAAACCTTTTTTTTTAAATCCCAAGATAAACCTTTTGATCATAAGAATATTAACACAAAATTATTTTAAATTTATTAATTTTGAAAATGAATTTAACAAGTTCTCGAGTGATAATATTATTTTATAGGATTACCTTATCTTTTTTTGTTCTTTCCTTTTTTAAGCGTGCGCATTTGTCAATGAACTTTTTTAACTTTAAATATTTTTCATTACATATTAAGAATTATTATAATGATTGAATATTAATAAGGTACCCGTTGAGACGAATCAAACAAGACCCACTTGACTATATTTATTCTTATTTATTAAGAAGATCATATAAAAGATTGTATCTAATTGTGTGAATAATGTCAAGATTCACAGTAAGCAAACTAAAAAAAATACAAAGAGAGTATTTACCTAATGGCTAATGCTTATATGTGTTATATATATGCATGGCATGCCCAAAATAACCTCTTAGATCATATGGTTCACCACATTAGAATACATGATATGATGGAAAAATATGAGCATATGGTAAAGATAGAGCAGCTTCCTCCAGGGTTTAGGTTTGATCCAACGGATGAAGAGCTTGTGCTTCATTTCCTGTACTCCAAGCTTGAATCTTCAAGTAATTCCCAGAATAATCCTGATCTTATTCCTGAGCTGGAGGAATTTTATGACCACTATCATCCTTCTGAACTTCAAGGTAATTACTTAATAATCTTGCTTCTTTCGATGATCATATTGATTAATTGGAGTACATGTTTGTATAATCTATTTTAGGCCGGCCTTATATTATATGATCTCATGTTATATTAATTATATTACATATAGTAGATCTTCATATATCACTTGGGGTATTTGATATGCTTTTTTCGCCTTCACTTTCATCTATAATAATACCAAGCTAAGCTTGGCCTAGTGTTGGGATTGTGTATTCCAACTTTGAGATTGGGAATTTAATTCCGATCCCATTAGTAGTACTCCATTAGGGGTACTTTGAGGTTATGAATTTCCCTTCCCCTCTACTCTCATAGTGTCTAGCCTGCTAAACCCGACTGGGTTGACCTGTGTGAGGTTTCGGTCTGGTAGGGCAATTCATCTTACCAATCCAAAAAAAAAGCTTTCATCTATAATTATATCCAAAACCTAATATATATATAGTTTATCTTGACTGAACTTATATGAAAATATTAGCTTTATTAGAATTTATTGGAACATATTTTGTTTTATTTGAACCTGATATTGTCCGCTTTAGGTTAAGTCCGCGAGGATTTGTTTTTGGGCTCCTTCCCAAAAAAAAAAACTCATACTAATGTAGTTAATGAATTCGTATAAATTAGATAACTCCTTATCTCTATGTGGGACTTGGGATGTATACCCAACTTAGTGTTACCAACCTTAAAATTTATGAATTATATGCTTGTTTTAATTTGTGATATGGAGGTGTGGCATTTGAGAGCTGTGATCAATGGTTCTTCTACACCAGAAAGACGGAGAATCGGAAATCCGAAAATGGATACTGGAAAGAATTAATGGACATGGAGCAACCGATTTTTGCCAGTAATTCCAACAAGTTAGCAGGATTTAAGAAATGTTTGGTGTTTTACAAGGGCAAATATCCATCATCAGGAGTCAATACTAGATGGTTCATGCAAGAATATCACGCATGTATTAGCAGTATTGTTGGAGATAGAAGACGATCAAAACAGCCAGTAAGTATGTGTAGTATTGGGCAATAAATTACATGATTTTCATTAGTTGTTGCATGATACATGCTGCGAAATCAGGCTATTGATGCTATTCAAGACATTTTTGTGACTATTAATTAATGAATATATCTTGTTATGTGTTTTAAAATTATTAATATCTTATCTTGAAAAATATAAATCGAAAGACGTGTAATAAGATCCTGCATAATACTAATCATATACTCATCCGTTTTTAATTTCAATTTGAAAATCTAGTCTGTTACTATTCATATGATCAAAATTACAGAACTTTGACCGTATTTTAATTTGTAATGTATATATATATGACAGATACAAACATGTGAGATTCAAGATTCATCTCAATGTGTATTATTAAATTATAATTTTATATAATTTTTATTAATACTTGATTAAAGATATTGTCAGTTAAGCTTGTACATTGGAGACCGTGTAAAAGACAAGTTTTTTTTTTGATGGGAAAGAAAAGTGCATTAATCAAGGGACAAAGTGTCCATCAGTACATAAGGAGCCACATCGCGGGGTACATGGTTCTCCCAACATTGTTCGACACCAAAAGGCACTACTCTAGCAAGGTTATGGGCAACAGTATTCCCATCCCTTCTTACATGAGAAAAACAAATAGAGTTAAAACGACTACTCAAAGCAAGAACATCTCCTAAAATATGATCAAGGTCCGAGAAAAAGAGAGCCTCTTTTGTTAGACGGGAAGTAACAACCTGCGAATCAGACTCAATAATAACATCCAAATAGCCATGAGACTTGGCAAGTCTAACAGCAAGATGGACGGCTTTACATTCCGCCACCTCTGGAGGCCACCAGGCACGCATCCTTCGCACGGCTGAAAAACAAATCTTCCCTTCCGAGTCACGAGCCACAACTCCCAAGCCTACCCAACCATCCTCTGCAATATGTGCATCTGCATTTATTTTAATCGAACCAAGAGGTGGCACACACCAGCGAGGTGAGCTCGCAGCACACTGACGCTTCACCCCTCCATAGATGCTTATGGAGTACAGGTTATACTCCTCTGTTTGCCTCATAACACGCTGGGCTATCACAGCAAGGGGTTGGCTTTTGTTCTCAAACACAAAGTGGTTTCTCTCGGCCCACAAATCCCACGCAAGATAGCAACCTTTTTGCACTTTCCTTGGGTCCATTTCGCTCCATCTAACAACAGCATCACACATTTCCTCATTCTCAATTCCTTGAATCATCTCGTGACAACCCAAATCCTCCCACATTCTACAAATTCTCGGGCAGCAAAATAAAGCATGCTGCAGTGTTTCTTCACCATCTTCACACCATGGGCAGCAAGCCTCGTCAATGAGATGACGATTTTTCAAAACTGCCCGAACTGGTAGTGACTTAGTGCAAACTCGCCACAAAAAATGTCGGACTTTGGGTGAAATTTCCAAGCCCCATAAAACCACCCATGCTCTATGAAAATCGTCCAAATTCCCACCTTTCCCTAACATATACCCAGATTTAACGGAATAGAGACCATCTTTTGAGTAAGCCCAAGTTAATTCATCTTGAACAAGTCTTGAACTCAAGGGAATAGCCATAATACACCGTTGGTCTCGAATGTTAAAATTACTTTCAATGAGATCCACATTCCATTCCTTCCTTTCTTCATCAATTAAATCTCTCACAACTTCCAAACCCTCCACTTTATCACTCTTAATGAATCTGCCTTCTTCATCCCCCACCCAAGGTTCCTTCCAAATGTCAATCTCCCTCCCATCCCCAACACGCCAAATAAGCCCCTCCTTCACCAAACTTTTAGCACTCCATATACTACTCCAGGAATAGCTATTAGAATACCCAAGTCTAGCTTGAAAAATATCACCGTGAGGGTAATATTTTGCACTCATGACCCGACTCAAAAGAGAATTTTTGTGATGCAACAATCTCCATACCTGCCTTCCCAAGAGAGCGTCATTGAAGACCGCAAGATCTTTGAAACCCATCCCTCCCATACACTTTGACTTACACATTTTCTCCCAACTCACCCAATGTATCTTCCTCTCCTCTCCCTTACCGCCCCACCAAAATCGAGCCATAGCAGAGTGGATTTCCTGAATTACAGCTACAGGAAATTTATACACACCCATAAGATAAGTAGGAAGAGCTTGAATCATAGCTTTTATCAACACCTCCTTCCCTGCTCTCGATAATAATTTCTCTTTCCAACCTCGCAACTTTTTCCACATTCTATCTAACAACTCCCGAAATATCACCTTCTTCGATCTTCCAGCAATAGTGGGAATGCCAAGATATTTGTGGTGCTTGTCAACCTGCCTCATATTGAGAAGAGTAATCAAATCGCTTTTCGCTCACATTTCACACCTTTACTAAAAGATACCTCCGAGCTTTTCATAGTTAATTTTACTGTCCGGATCTTTGCTTCATATTTGTTGAGGATATCAACTATAGTTGTGCATTCCTGTCGGGCAGCTCTAGTAAAAAGAAGACTGTCATCTGCAAAAAGAAGATGTGAAATTTCTGGCCCATTGTGGCTGGCTTTTGCGCCATGAATAACTCAAGCATTAACCTTCTGCTGGATCATCTGAGAAAATGCATCAGCAACCAGTATAAATAGAAAAGGAGACAGGGGATCACCCTGTCGCAAGCCTCTAGAAGGAGTAACAGAGCCACTCACTCTTCCATTTATAATAAAAGAGTAAGTAACCGTTGAAACACAACTCATCACCAAGTTCACCCATCGACCATCGAAGCCCATTGTCAACAAAAGCTTCCTCAGAAAACCCCACTCCACACGGTCATAGGCTTTACTCATATCAAGCTTCATGGCAACTAAACCCTTCCTGCTGTTATTCCTCTTTTTCATAGAATGGAAAATTTCCAGAGCTATCAGGGAGTTATCAGAAATCATTCTCCCTGGGACAAAAACACTCTGATTCTCCGTTACAATATCAGGAAGGAATTGTTTAAGCCTAAGTACAAGAGCTTTAGAAGCAATTTTATACAATACATTGCACAGACTGATAGGCCTAAACTCAGAAACAGAAGTAGGAGACTTTACTTTAGGAATAAGAGCAATGTTAGTACAGTTTACATTTCCCGGGCAAGAAAAGTTATGTAAAAAATTACTAACAAAAGCAAATACCTCATCACCGATAATATGCCAGAACCTCTAATAGAAAATCGCATGCATACCATCAGGACCTGGAGCCTTGCAAGGGTGCATTTGTCTCAAGGCTGTAAAGATCTCTTCCTTTGTATAAGGGCGCAGGAGAATGTCATTGAACTCTTGGGTCACAGAGGCTCTCACATGCTGCAACACTTCATGTAAGTTGTCTGGAGATGGCTCGGAAGAGGTAAAAATAGTGTGAAAATAGAATTCAACCTCTTTACTTATGTTTTCTTCATCAATCTGCCACCCACCATCTCTATCAAAGATGCCTCGAATATAATTGCGCTGCTTTCTCTGAGAAGCCTTATGGTGAAAATAAGAGGTGTTTCTATCCCCGTCTTTAATTTCAGATACTCGTGATCTTAAGTACCAATAAGCTTCATTTTTTGCGTTCAAAGAGTCAAGTTCCTTCTCAAGAGCAACACACTTACCACAGCTTTGCCTCGGTTGTGTCCTCTTGTTGAGCTGCATGCAATTTCTTTTCTGTTTTCTCAATCTGCTTCTTTAAATTTGCAAACCCTTTCTTACTCCATAATTTCAACCCCTCAGCCACTGAACCGAGCCTCTTCTCAATAGGCTCCCCTGTTGCCTCATTCCACGCCCTACGCACCGCCTCCTCACATGTATCATCAAGAAGCCAGCACGTCTCAAACTTAAAACCTCTCGTACCAACCCTTTGCCTTCTCTCCGGAACTGTCGTACGCAGCACAATCGCTGCATGATCCGAGCTATATCTCACCATATGGTCTATGAATGCATCTGGGAAAAGTTGTTTCCAAGAATGAGTAACAATAAAGCGATCCAATCTTTCTCTAATCCGTGTTTCTGGGCTATTTCCCCTCTCCCAAGTATACCATTGGCCTACGAACCTCAAATCACCAAAACCGCAACTCTCCATCATCTCTCGAAAACCATCCATAGCTCGCCTCTCTCTATGAGCCCCTCCCTCTTTCTCACTGTAAGAAAGGATCTCATTAAAGTCGCCCCCAATGACAATAGGACCTTGAAACCCTTCACATAACGAACGAATCAACAACCAAGTCTTGTGTTTGTTTTCCTCCTCCGGCCACCCATAAATTCCTACAAACCTCCAAAGCACACTATCCATGCCAACCACCTCACCACAAATATGATTCTGTGAGAGAGAAACCAAATTGAAAGTGATAGTTTCATTCTTCCAAAATAAACATAAACCCCCAGACCTCCCTATACTCGACACACCAAGAGCGTTTGAAAACCCAATACGCTCTTTTGATTGTTCAACAATCTCTTTAGTAACCTTTGTTTCCGACACAAACATCATGTCGGGGGTAATAGAAGTGTTTAAACTTCTCAGGCGACGAACTGTCCAAGGGTTACCCATACCCCGACAGTTCCAACACAATATATTCATAACGCCCGGCGGGGTTGGTGCATCCCAACCTCCGCCTCGACAATGTTCACATCACTGCCACTAACAATATCAACAACAGATTTTAGTTTCTTAAGACACAAGTCATCCTTCTTAACACCATCATCCACCACCATCTCATCCGGTAATTTCCTTTTATCTCCAGTCACAGCAACATTAAACAAATTATTTGTAACAGGAGGAGGGGGAAAAATATCATGTGTCAAAGTTCGAGGTTTAACTTTAACTTTTTTGTACTTGGTGGCAATACCACCTGTACCAGCTTCAAAAAGAAAAGTAGAGGAATCAGCACTTACACTTATGTCATCAATATCGGTTTGTGGGCCTAATAAAGAATCTGTGTTGTGTTCAATACCATTCACAAGCGTCTTGCTTACTGCTTCTTCCACCACACAATTTTTGGCACTTTCCTTCTGTTCAACTACAACCACAGTTTGCTTACTTTTCTCCCCACCATCATCATTGTGAGTCTCGTGAAATTCAAGGCAACGTGCCCCACGCAAAAAAACCTTGGTCTCCTCTTCAATCTTCTGTCTACCCCGTCTTGGAGAAGCCCGAAGCCAGGAGCCCCATTGTTTCTCCTCTTCTCTCTCTTCCTCTTGAGATTTCAAACAATCTCGTTCAATGTGACCAATGGTACCACACGCATAACAAGAACGTCGGCAAGCGTTCATACTTTATTTCTATCAAAACAGTACTTCCATTTTTTAAGGCGATACGTTGAACCCGGCGAAGCGGTTTAGTCACGTCAAGAAGGACTCTAATGCGAGCCGATCTGTCCCAGTCTATGCCATCTGAATCCAGATCTAAGACCTCACCCAAACACCCTCCTATCAATCGAATATGTGCATCGGAACGGCTTCTCATCGGAAGATTGTAAAGCCGAATCCAAAAGGGGCACAAATTCATAGTAATTGCCGAAGGTTGGATATCATCCTCGATTTCTTGCAACATCACAAGGCTTTGGTCAAACGTCCATGGCCGCCCTGCCAGAACCTTGTTCTTGTCACGCAAACTTGCAAATTGGACAACAAATAACCCATTCTCAATTGTCCTAAATAAGGCTCCTCTTGATATAGACCAAATTTGATTTAGGGTTCTTTTTAGCGCTTCAAAATTATACGTTCTCACAGTCAAGACCTTCCCTACCAGAGATAAATCATAGTTTCGAGCATCATCGTCATCAATAAGAATCGCATCAAGTGCTAAGGTTTGATCTTCCTCAGCCGTAATTTTTAGATTCGAGACTCTCAGAGCAATATCGTCAGCCATTAAAACTGACTGACAGTCCCAAATAGGAACAAGGCTCGCAGTAACGAGGTGAATGAATGGAAACCCAGGATTTTTCACTCTGTAAAAGACAAGTTAATAAATCTAAAAAAAAAGGAAAAGATGAGGAGATACATATTAGTAAATGAATATGATCAACGTTTACCAATTGTGAGCTAAAACAGACAAACTTTCATTTATTAGATAAAGTATGAAGTATAATGGTATACCGTATATGGCCTAATAGTTGTAAGGCCCTCCTTCCACTCCTGTGACAGGGGTTCGATTCTCACCGTTTGCAAGAAGGATCCCCAATTTCCCCCCTACCCTACTTGCAAGGGAATTCTTCTTACCTTGAAAAAAGCCTTTACGGATAAGCATTATTAAAATATCATTAATTTCTCAAAATGGCATTGAGTTGAAAATTCATGATGAAATTATGGGTCATTCGCTAAAATTAAAAATTTAATATTTGTTCTATGAGTTTCTTAGAGTTGCATTTTGCATTTTCCATATATATAATATATGATTGTTGTTACATTGGTACCATTCGTGAGGCTCAATTTAGTGTTTGGTTAGTTTCAGTTTATCGTTTATATATGGTCTTTCCTTAGTTTGTAATTTTGATTTTAATTAATGTAAGTTTTGTTGATGTAAAAAAAAAACATTAGTATCATTCTTGGATGTGATTTTTCAAGGGTGGTCCATGCATGTAAATACATATAATTATATATACACCTGTTAAATAAGTAGGATGTTAACATTTAAACCAAATTTAATTATATCCAAGCATCATATTATTATGTTGGACGAACATCTATTTGTTTTGCCATGTCAATTTAGGTTGATTGGTAAGTACAGTTCGTGTATACTAGTATATAATCAATTTGATAGTCCATATTAGAGAATACAATTCGTGTGTACGAGTATAATCATGAATTTGATAGTCCATAATTATTATTCTTAAATATATTTATTGTCTTGATATCTATTGGTTTATATATCTATCTAGGATTTGAACAAATGGGTTCTATGTCGGGTGCAACAAATATTTGATGAAAGCCATTGGATCATAAACACCTTTAATGAAGACAACTACAACAAGGAAGTGGAACTTTCATCTTCGGACGAAGCTGTTTTTGTCGCTATGGAAGATACTGACGATCAGGATGAAGTAATAAGTTGCCCATACTAGAACAAAGAAAATAATAATGATAATGAAAGAATTGATATAAGAAGAATAGTTAATTGTTGGCATGTTCATCCATATGAGACTTTTTCTTACTCTTTTGTGAATAGTAAGGGAAGTTGTTGTGATTTGGTTCCATTCTGAAAATTATTGTGATTTGCTAAATCTGTATTTTTCAGATCTTAATTATCATTGTATGTGTCGCGTGGCTTATTATTAATGATATATTTTCTTCCCGTAAAAAAAAGGGAAGTTTTTCTTATTGTGCTATAATTAATATAGTTTTTCTATATAAGTTTTTTCAATTGGCCATGTTTGAGGAAGGATTTCAGGTACCTTATATGATAAGGTGCTAGAATATTTTAGGTGCTAAAACAATTAGACAATTAGTAGTGTTTGGAAAATTTTAGGTGGTTAAAATGACTGAAAATCTGAAATTGATAAGTTAGAATTTTTAACTTCTAAAAAAATCAGGTGACTAAAATTTTGGAAAATCTTTCTAAAATTTTGATAACAACTAATTTTGCTACAATAATTTATCAACTTTAACAACTAATTTTGTCAAACACGTAAAATAATTAGCTACCTTGTCAGTTTCAGCTACTACCTTATCAGTTTCAGCTACTACCTTGTCAGTTTCAACTAGTATTGCCAAAAAGACCCATTATATGTTAAGTAATAAGTAGCTAATTAACTGGTTAATAACTAATAATATCTGGATGCATGTTGTGATGCTAATTAATTAGTTATATATGATTGTATGATGTATAGTTAAAAAATTAAGCATTAATACCCTCCCTCTATAACATAAAACATCAAGTGGTAGTTGGGTTTGCAAGGTGGTATAGGTCCCGAATAAGGAATGAAATCAGGTTAGTAAAAAGGTTGGAACTTGAAACCGAGATATTATGTGTGTTCGGTTTGGAATGAGCCTAATCTTCAAGTACATGCATGGTACACCCGGGATACTTCGTAAAAGTTCTTCAAATGAGCAAAATTTTGTTCATTTCTAATCACTTACTCCCTCCGCTTTTTTTATTTGCTACATTGTTGTTTTGGGAAATGAACCACTAACTTTGACCGATTATTTTGATTTTTTTATAAGTAAAAATATAGTCATGTGTGGTCTTGTTAGATCCGTCTCGATGTGTAGATGCATAATATCTATTAGAGTAAATATATGATAGTATATTTTGTCCATATTTAGTGCTATGTAAATATGGTAACTAGGTTACTATGTATCCTTGTATTCTTGATATATAATGTGAATAATATGTCATAGCCTCCTGAGGGAGTATTCTACATTATAACATGGTATCAGGCTTCTTCCTCTAAACTCTTCCTCCTCTTCTCGTCTTCATCGTCTCCTTCATCATGCCCGACGCTGACACTCCCCCGCCGTCGGTTAACCACGCATATCATCCGGCCTTAATCGTCACTACCGTCAAGGCCTTGATTCCCTTGGTTCTTGATGTCGAAAAAGTACAATATACACCACTGGCTACACTCTTCCGTAATACGGTAAAGGTTTATAATGTTCTCGATCATATAGACCCCAAGATCAAGAGACCATTGGATGTTGATGATGCATTATGGGAACGGTTGGATGCTATTGTGTGCCAATGGATGTACGGCACGATCTCCACCGATTTACTTCTCAAAATTTTGGATGATAAGTCCACGGCTACGGAAGCATGGGTACGTCTTCGGAATATTTTTCAAGATAATAAGGGCACTCATGTGGTGCATCTTGAGAATAAATTTGGTGATATTCATCTCTCTCAGTTTTCTTCCCTTGCGGATTATTGCCAAGCTCTTAAGATTATTTCTACTCAACTCGCTGCCATAAATCATCCTATTTCTGATGAAAGGTTAGTTTTACAATTAGTTGGCAAACTAACCTCTGATTATCGTATGGTTGCAACCTTAATTCAACAATCAAATCCTCTTCCTACCTTTGATAAAGCATGTTCCATGCTTGACCTTGATCGAGTGAGTCGCGAGAAGGCTGAAAAAAGTGACTCCTCCCTGCGACGATGTCCTCCTCGCCGCGCCGGCGACCCTCCCCCTCGGCGGAACTCCTCGGCGGCCCGGTGGTGGTGGTCATCGTGCTTGGGTATGGTAAGTGTAACACCCCGCCAACCCGAACCTTTTTTCATTTAATAAAACTCGAGATGGGGGATAATCCACGAGGGTTCGACTCAACGGGCGTGCTACCGCCGCACTTATCTCCTTGGAAATAAATGCAAGGCTAGATTAAAGCATACTAAATTCAAATTAATTAATCCTTACAACCAAGTAAAATATTCATTAAATATTACTAATTACTAAAGTATTTCAGAATTCCAGCGGAAGCTAAATCATAAGCTAAGTGGATGACAACTCTAAGTGATCTCCCTTTTGTTCCCCCGTCGATCACCCACTTGCACAAATGCATTGAAAAGAAACAAGAGAGACAAGCTCCCAAAAATCAGAAAAACTGAGTAATTCCAACTCCATCCCGTAAAATACTTAAGTTGAAAATATATTGTAAAATAGTAGGTTAATAGGGTTGAAAAGCATAGCACACATACACACATATATACAATGAATAATCACATAATTAATCCAATTATTTAAGGAGAGGAAAGAGAACGCCAGTAAGCCGGGGTCAATCCCCTGTAACCACTTACTTCAACATTGTAGGCCGGGATCAATCCCCTGTAACCACCTACGGATAACATAATGGCCATAATAACATAGTCCCTAGTGTGCACACCCCTTCTACTTGGATCACAACAAGATAGAAGGAAGACAAGTAACAGAAAATCAGCATAGTAACTAGAGAACCTGTAGGTGACCGCTGAACCTCCCATACAGGGCAACCTGTTCATCATTTCCCTCTGATATTTCACTTTACGTGATTAACATCTTTTAATTCAAGTCATCACATAAATCACGTACACAATTACGTCATCGTTGTTCAATCCAGTGTGAATATATTTCATCCATCATAATCTCAATCCATTCATAGCGGTTTCAATAACTCATTTCATAAACACAACCGTCATTTGAGTTCATTTATCACTTCAGATTCATAATCATTTCATTATCACAAGTTCTTACTAATTTCCAACTTTCATAAAATCTCAATACTAATAATAACGGTAATAATGATAACAATAATCGCAATAATAATAATAATAATAATGATAATAATAATAATAATAATAGTAATAATAATAATAATATTAATAATAACCATAACATTACTAAATGACATTAAGCGGTTTTAATAACGTTATAATAAACATATTTGTCATATCGTATATCGTCCATAGTCATGATTCATAATCGAAATCGATAGTCGTCGTCCATTTTGTCATTCGTATTCATAATCCGCATTAAATCGATAATCCATAATTATAGTCCATACTTATATATATTTTATAAGCACATAATAATCACATAATCAATTCGTTTTACACTAACGGGATCTATATTTAGATGGACATCGGAGATTACCTCGTGACGCGTGCCCAAAAGTTAAGTTCACGAACGGATTAACACTCTTGATATTCCTCGTCTATGCAACCGGAATCTACATTAGACGTTAACGAGATCTAAGTTAGTTACCTAAATAACCCCTTTATATATAAAATAAACAATTTAAATAATTCAAATAACTTAAAGAAATTCTTAATGATTTTAAGAAAGTTTATAAATCAAAGTTTATGGTTTTTAAATCGTTTATGAAATCATTATAAGTACTCACAAAATTACTTCAACTTAATTTTCATTAACTTAAACAATTATTTTAAACATATAAAACTAACTTTATTATACTTCTTACTTTATTTTAGAAAATTAAGAAATATTTTCAAGTTATAAAAGACTAAGTTAATTAGTCTAAAATACACCAACTTAACAAGGGAAGTCAATTTAGGAAAGTCAATCATTTTGTTAAAAAAAAATAAACTAATAACACTAAATAAAGGGGAAGGGGGGGTACTAAATACTGATTCTTTGAAAAAAAAAAACGAAGGAAGGAAGAACAGGGGAGGGACGAGTCAGTGGGGAAGAAGAGGAAGGAGGTGGCGCTGGTGGCTCCGAGGTGGCGCACGCAAGGCTCAGACGGGGAGTGGTGCGGCTGGGCGCGGCTGAGGGAGGCAGCAGAGGTGCTGCGAAGGGAAGGAAGGGCTGGGCAGGAGAAGGAGACGCGAAGGGGAGGGTGTTTGGCTGGCGGTTGGGCGGCGTTTGTCGCGGTGGTTGACCGCGATTCAGGTGGGGTCAGGTGGTTCGAGCGGTGGTGCTTGGCGGTTCAAAGGAACAGGAGAATTGTTAATGGTGGGTTGAAAAATTTGCTCTTGTGTGCTGAAAATTAGGAACGAAGGAAGGGAGGAGAGGAAGATGGTGATGAAGATCCCATTTTCTTTTTTGCTTTTGTTTTTGTTTTTGTTTTTATTTTCCTTTTTCTTTTTGGCTAAAAGAGCGTATAGGTATGAACATTGTATTTGGGCTTTGGATTACTAAAAATGGATGGACAACTTGTACAAAAATACCCACCACCAAAAATAAAGAGTTTAATTAATAATGAAATGAATAATAAAACAAGTAAATGATTTATTTTAAACTTGTTAAATAAATCAAAACTAAACGAAATTATTATTTTAATAAACATAGTTATCAAATAAAACCGCATTATCATAAAATAAATTTTAAGTGGAAATAATATTAAATAATCTTTGAAAATTCGGGGTATTACGATGTTAATCTGGACATGGGAAGCATAAGGGAAAATATAATAAAGGGCCTAAAAATAATCAGCCACAGGGGCGTGATTATAATACTCATCAGGCCCAGGCCTAGGCCCAGGCCCAGGCCCAACCGATTTACTTCTCTCCTTGGTCTACTCCTTGGGTCCAGCAGATGTACTACCCTCCTTGCTCATACCCATCACAACCTTCCTCTCAATGGAGGCCTGCAGTCGGACAGCAGCAAGGAGTTTTGGGCCCCGCGCCTCCTTCTAACACGGGCCAGCATGCTTTGCTTGCTCCTGGCAGCTTCCAGCCCACTGAGTTACCCACAATTTTCAATACTTTGTCTCTTCAACCTCCGGATTCTAACTGGTACTTGGACACTGGTGCTACATCCCATCTCATGAACAATACAGGTATTAATTCATCTATTGTTAATTGGCACAATTTTAATTCACACATTTTAGTTGGTGATGGTTCTAAAATACCAGTTATGGGTTCGGGCACTACTTTTTTCCCCTCTTCCTCTTCCCTTTCTCTCACTCTCAAAAATATTCTTTATGCTCCAAAAATAATTAAAAATCTTGTCTCTGTCCGTCAATTCACTTCTGATAATTGTGTCTCTGTTGAATTTGACCCGTTTGATTTTTCTGTAAAGGACCTACAGACGGGGACAGTCCTAACCAGGTGCAATAGTGTGGGCCCTCTCTATCCAGTGTCAACCTCATCATCCTCTTCTCCTGCTTCTGCTCTTGCTGCTTTCTCTTCTGAAGTTTGGCATAATCGCCTAGGCCATCCTGGTGATCAAGTTCTTAGTTTTCTTAAGCATAATAAACCTATTCAATGTAATAATCAGAAATCTTTATCTGTTTGTCATGGATGTCAATTGGGAAAACATTGTCGTCTTCCTTTTTCTGTTTCTTTAACTAAGAGTTATGCTCCTTTTGATATAATTCATACAGATTTATTTACTTATCCACTTCGTAGTCATTCTGGATTTCGTTATTATTTGTTATTTCTTGATGACTATTCTCATTATTTGTCGGTTTTTCCTCTCAAAAATAAATCGGATGTTTTTCCTACATTTATGCGCTTCCATTCGTATGTCAAAACTCAATTTGGCATTTCTATTAAAGCTTTACAATGTGATAATGGTCGCGAATATGACAATGATCCCTTCACTTTGTTCTCTCTCACCCATGGCATGATTTGGCGACATTCTTGTCCTAACACGTCTCCACAAAATGGCAAAGCGGAACGTATGATTAGGACCATTAATAATATTTGTCGGTCTCTCTTATTTCATGCTTCTCTTCCCCTACCTATTGTGTTGAGTCTCTTCACATGGCGGTGTATTTACTTAATTAATATCCGTCCTACTCGCTTTCTTGATAACCTTACTCCTATGCACATTCCGTTTAACAAGGCACCTTCTTATGATCATATCCGGTACTTTCGGGTGTCTTTGTTATCCTAATCTTTCTTCCACATCTCCACATAAAATGAGTCCTCGCTCCACTCCGTGCACTTTTCTTGGTTATCCTCTTTCCCATAGGGGGTATCAGTGTCTTAATCTTGAGACTAATAAAGTAATTATATCGAGACATGTTATTTTCGATGAATTTACTTTTCCAAATTCCTCTAACTACATTCCTCAGTCTTCGGATTTTGATTTCTTGGATGCTGATTTTGAGTCCAACTCCCCTCCTCCTTTAATCCGGTCTTACATGGCCCAACCCACTCAAAATGATCCAGCTTCTCCTTCTCCCTCTCTTGGATTAGGCGACCAGGCACACGTTGAACCTTCTTCCGTGTCACCTAACCCACCGCAAACTTCACACTTCTCCTCCTTCGTCCCAGGCCCACACACGTGCCTTCTCTCCTTCCGTGTCTGCTATGTCATCCAGCCCAGCGCCATCTATTGGGGCCAATGATGCTCCGCCTGGCCCAGACTCCCCTCCGTCCCATTTCCCTCCTCATGAGTCTCGTCAGCCGGTCCATTCCATGCAGACCAGGTCACAATCAGGCATTTTTAAGCCCAATTCTAAGTATGCTAGCTTAGCTCTAGTTACTTCCTCTACACCTAATATTTCTCCTCTTCCTAAATCTCCTTTACGTGCTCTTAATGACCCTAACTGGTATAACGCCATGTGTGATGAATATAATGCTATGATTGATACTCATACTTGGGATTTGGTTCCGCGTCCACCAGATGCAAATATTGTTCGTTGCTTATGGGTTTTTACTCACAAAGAGAAATCTGATGGCACTTTTGAGAGATACAAAGCCCGTTTGGTGGCTAATGGGAAGAGTCAAGAGGTTGGGGTGGATTGTTGTGATACTTTTAGCCCAGTTGTGCGACCTACTACTATTCGCACAGTTTTGAGCTTGGCAGTTTCTCGTCATTGGTCGATTCATCAACTTGACGTGAAAAATGCTTTTCTTCATGGTGATCTTCAGGAAACGGTATATATGCATCAGCCTCCTGGGTTTGTTCATCCCAACAAACCTAAGCATGTTTGTATTCTTCGTAAGTCTCTTTATGGTCTGAAACAGGCTCCTCGGGCATGGTATCAGCGGTTTGCGACTTACATTGTTTCTTTGGGGTTTGTAAACAGCAGGTGTGACACTTCTTTGTTTATTTTCCGCCAGGGATCTGATAGTGCTTATCTTCTCTTATATGTGGATGATATCATTCTCACTTGCTCTTCTGATGCTCTCCGCATCCGTATTATTGCTCTCCTTAGCTCTGAGTTCGCCATGAAGGACCTTGGTCCTTTATCATATTTTCTTGGTATCTCGGTCTCTCGTACCAAGGATAGCATGTTTCTTTCCCAAAGGAAATATGCGATGGAGGTTCTTGCCCGTGCCGATATGTCTTCATGTAAGTCGGCTGCTACTCCAGTTGATACTAAGTCTAAGCTTAGTGCCAGTGGTGGTAAGCCGCTTGAAGATCCCTCTCTTTATCGTCAATTAGCTGGGGCTCTTCAGTATCTCACTTTCACTCGCCCGGACATCTCCTATGCAGTTCAGCAGGTATGTTTATTTATGCATGCTCCTCGCGAGCCTCATTTTCATGCTCTCTAGCGTGTTCTTCGCTATCTCAAGGGGACTCTTGATTTTGGCATGCACTTCTCTTCGACTCCTGCTTCTGGTCTTGTCTCATATACTGATGCTGATTGGGGTGGGTATCCCGATACTCGTCGCTCTACTTCTGGCTATTGTGTTTTTCTTGGTGATAATCTTGTTTCATGGTCTTCTAAGAGACAAGCCACATTATCTCGATCTAGTGCCGAGGCTGAATATCGCGGTGTGGCGAATGTTGTTCTTTGGCTGCATCGATCCGCAATCTTCTCCTCGAGCTTCATTGTCCATTGAAAAAGGCTACTGTTGTGTATTGTGATAACATTAGTGTTGTTTACATGTCTCATAATCCAGTTCAGCATCAACGTACTAAGCATGTGGAAATGGATATTCATTTTGTTCGTGAGAAGGTCGCTCTTGGTCTCATTCGTGTTCTCCACGTACCATCTTCCTCTCAGTTTGCGGATATTTTCACCAAAGGTCTTCCTCAACCTTTATTTACGGATTTTCGCTCTAGTTTGAGCATCCGTCCTCCTCCTGCTCCAACTGAGAGGGTGTATTAGAGTAAATATATGATAGTATATTTTGTCCATATTTAGTGCTATGTAAATATGGTAACTAGGTTACTATGTATCCTTGTATTCTTGATATATAATGTGAATAATATGTCATAGCCTCCTGAGGGAGTATTCTACATTATAACAATATCGAATGTTTATAATTTTTACTTAAACGAAATAAGTGATATTAACGGTTAAAATACATCTTGAAAACCGCGCAACAACAATGTAGCAAATTAAAAAAAGCAGAGGGAGTATTTCTCTCTCTTCTTCCATCATCTTTTTCATTGTTTCTCTTACCTCCAATTTCTCTCTCCTCGTTATATTGTTTCTCTTACTTACTTCCAAATTTCTCTCTCTCCTTCATTGTTTCTTACCTCTAAATTTCTCACTCCTCAATTGGTTCTCATCTCCAAATTTTTCTCCTACATTATTTTTCTCTCAGGCCTCCAAGTTTGCAACTTTCATTGAAAATAATGAATGACAAAAACAACATTGGAGCTTCGAATTTCATCTATTGCAGAACTAATTTCAGATTCGAGAGTCAACATTAGAGTTTTCAAAAAAAAATTAAGGCGGAAATAATGGTCGATAATGCAAAAGATGACTTAAGAATCAACAATAGTTTTAGATTTTTCTTACCTCCATTGTTTCTTTCACCTCAAAATTTCTCTCTGATCCATTGTTTCTAACTTTCAAATTTCTCTCTACTTTATTGTTTCTCTCTCATCGTGGCAAATCAAATTGATGGACTGTAAAAATATGATTTCAGAAAGTTGGGCTTCATTAATGGCAAAACCAAATATTGAAGTTTTAGAGTTCATCAATGGTGGACTTAATTAGTTTCACATTTGAAATCAATTTATTGCAGGTTTCACAATAAGCAAATACTTATGTTCATTTGAGAAAATGAGCGAAAAAATTTGCTTATTTGGACAAAAGTGTTTGCTAACTTTTTTTCAAATGACTAGAAGTGTTTGCCCAATTGTAACGGTTTCCTCATTTGGGTGAATGAGGAGAAGTAATTAGAAATTAGTAAAATTTTGCTTCTCCAAATGAGCAAAAAATAGTATATATACTCATGGTACACCCATATTTACTATAAATTTTTTCCATGATCCCCTCATCTAGTTGTTGGGTTTAATATTTACTTGCTTGAAATCAGCAACCAAATCTATTTTTCTCATGAATTGTTACATTTTGTTTCAATTCATTTATGGTTACAAAAACATATCATAATAATTTTATTTTATACTTTTATTTATTCTCTCAGAGCATTTATACCCTAAACAATTTTTACAAATTATAGAAGATAAAATCCAAAAAATGCAAAAAACATTATGGTTAAAAAATATTTTTTTAAAAGATATGTACTTGCAGTTTTGAAGATACACAAATATAGCTAGACTACTCGAGAATAACAGCAATGGTCATCAACAATTGTCTGCGATAGATTAAGGTTGTTGACAGAATTCCCAAACAGGCTATTTGGCCAAATACAGAATTACAAATGAAATGACCAAATCCAAACAGGCCACTAGTGCATTTAGGGATCAATTCCACAATTTCAAATTTCTTTATAAAAAAAAACTTGATTTTTTTTTTTGCAACCAAGTGCATCCACCAGTAGATATAAATATAATTTATAGCAAGGTAATTATTAGAGTAATATAATATACTTAAGGACAGTTAGGTCTTTGTATTCATTTAGGTCTGTTATTCAGTAATGTATATATACTGCCAGGGCCACCTATTCTAGGTGAGTCACAATTATTATTCAATCCTCACACATGGTATCAAAGCCCTAGTGTTTTCTTTTCTCTCTCGATTTTTTTTTCCTTTATAGCTTCGATTTTTTTCCTGGCTGTTGATCATGTCCTCTGGCTGTTGATCACACATGGCAACCTACGCGAGCCTCGCAGGCTCCCCCTGGGTTTCTCTCTCCCACGCAGCCCACGCTGCCCTGGTCGAGTATCTCCTACCACGCGGCCCCACGCCGCCATGGTCGAGTATTCCCTTCTGCCGCCGTATTCGCAGCCCCACCATCGTTCATTCGATGGTATCTACTCTTGCCTCTTCGTCGCAAGGCCCTTCCATGTCCTTGTTTCCTTCGGCGGCCAGGCCCAACACTCACACGCCTATCGGTGGCAACCGATGTCCGTCCCCAATGTCTCCAACGCCGTGACCGTTCAACTCAATGTCCCTGAGGACTACTTGCCTTGGAAGACACAATTTACATGTCTTTTAGTTACAAATCGCTTACTTGGTTTTGTGGATGGCTCGGCTCCTATTCCGAGTCCGCAGTGTGCTTGATGCACAAGGTATTTCTCAACCTAACCCTTCTTTTTATGAGTATCCGAGGATTGATCAACAAATAAAAGGGTGGTTGTATGCTACTTTATCTCGAGATGTTTTAACCGATATTCAAGGTTTAAGTACCGCTAGTGCTATTTGGAACCGGTTAGAGAGTCGTTTTTGCATGCTAGTATGGCTCGATCCATGGAACTTAAGGGTCGTCTTAATCTCCTTCGTAAAGGCGAAAATCAATCTTTAGATGTTTTTTTGCGTGAAATCAAGGTCATTCCTGATTCATTGGGTCGCTATTCGATGTCCGATTTCGATTATGATTTGGTTCAAGACACTTTGTTTGGTCCGGGTCATGATCCAAATTATGATACTCACGTTACGACTTTGTTGTTGCAATCTTTTACGTTGACCTTTGATGACTTGCGGCCTAAATTGATGATGCATGAGCAACGCCTTAAGTTACGAAATAGTTATGATGATGCTTTGCCACCTCTCAAGCATACCTTAGTTGCCACTACTTCGGTTCTCCTGCTCCTCCCTAAGAATCAAGGGGGTGGCAAGCCTAAGGGTCGCCACAATAGAAACAAAGGTAACAATGGAAACCGTGGCAATGGTGGTCGCGGTAATGGTTCGGGACGCGGGAATGGCACTCCTCAAAACAAGTTCGGGTAATGTGCACCAAACTCGTACCCGTGGTAATGGTATGCGCAATTTCTCTACTATGTCTCGTTGTTAATTTGCCTAGTGTTACTACTACTACTACTAATACTTTGTGCTCGTGAGCAATAACTCGTCTAGTGGAAATTTAAGCTCTAACCCCACTTCCGATACTTGTGGTTTGTGTTGGTATCCTGGCCATCAGGCCGCCTATTGTCCTCACCGTTTCAATCCTAACTTTGTGCCTTCTAGCTCGGATAGTGTCACTCGTGCCTTTCTTTGCGCCGTCTGTTGGTGGTGAGACCAATGACTCATGCGGTATCCCGACTCCGGAGCGGCTTCCCATATGACTCCTCGGGATGGTAAGTTCTCTCATGTTGTTCCCTATCTTTGGGTCTCGTTCGGTTGTAGTTGGTGATGGTACTTTGCTCCCAATTAAAAACATTGGTAATCTTAATATTCCCACTAGTGGTCGTTCCCTTACTTTGTCT
Organism: Beta corolliflora; assembly: GCA_947648045.1. Lineage (NCBI taxonomy): Eukaryota > Viridiplantae > Streptophyta > Magnoliopsida > Caryophyllales > Amaranthaceae > Beta > Beta corolliflora. Next base: position 115,382 of record CANSZD010003325.1, on the reverse strand, counting down.
TCGATCATGTCATGTCCCTAAACTCCAACATAATCATTGTCCGTCAATAAGTTGTGTCATGATAATGATTGTGTTGTGATTTTTGATAAATCTTCTCGTTTGTGTTAAGGACAAGATAACGGGGCGGTTCTTCTCAAGGGTTCCGGTAAAAATGGTGTCTACCCCATTCACCCTCGGGTTGTTAGCTCCGAGTCACCCATTTACGCTTACGTCGCTCTTAAGGAATCGGGAGATGTCCGGCATTCCCGTCTTGGTCATACTTCTTCTAGAGTTTTAGGACATTTATGCTCAAACCATCATATTTCATGTACTTCTACATTTAAAGATGACTGCGTTCATTGCAAAGTAGGAAAAATACATCGTTTACCTTTTGAAAAGGTTGCACATTGTTTTCCGTATCCCTTATATTTAATTCATAGTGATTTATGGCAATCTCTGTTTTGTCAAATCAATTCTATAAATATTATGCGAGTGTTTGTTGATGATTTTTCACGGTATTCTTGGATTTTTCCATTGCGTAAGAAATCGAATTTTATTCTCAATTTATTTATTTCCGAAAAATGGTGGAAAACTTGTTTAACTCGAAAATAAAAATTTTTCAAAGTGATGGTGGCGGGGAATTTGACAATGGTCCCTTGCTCGATCATTTTCGAGAATGCGGGATTATGTTTCGTAAATCTTGCTCGGGCACTCAAGAGCAAAACGGAGTCGCAGAGAGAAAACATCGCCACATTGTTGAGATGGCTCGTACTTTTCTTATTCAATCGACTTGCCGGCTCAATTTTGGGTTGATGCTTGCGTACTCCGCCACTTATATTATTAATCGGTTGCCCAAGTGCCGTTTTACAAAATATATCCCCTTATCAAAAGCTTTTTCGACGTTCACCCTCTTACTCTTTTCTAAAGACTTTTGGGTGTGCTTGTTTTCCATTACTCATGGATCCTAAAATAAATAAACTGCAACCTAAATCCAAACATTGTATTTTTATAGGTTATGCTTCTAATTATAAGGGATATCGATGCTTAGATCCTATTTCGGGCAAGGTTTACGTGAGTCGCCATGTTCTTTTTCTTGAGCACAAATTTTCCTATCGGTCTCTAGTCACATCCAAGCCTAGTTTGTCTCTCTTGTCTTCTGACACATCTCCCACGTTATTTGTTCACTCTTGGTCTCCGACTCTTGTTGCGCCTCCCTCGTCCTCGAGTTTCCCTATGGTCATCCCCTCGGTCCCCCAGCATGTCACTCCTCCTCCGGAGATGCGTGTCTCTCGTGTTCCTACCCCTGTGTCGTCCATAGTCTCACCTACTCGTGTGCCTTCCTCCCCACCTGTTGAGTCGTTGTCTAGTGAGCCTCTAACCCCTAGCGAGTCGTTACCCACGTCGCCTCCTCTACCCATTGTTGAGTCGCCCCTGGTCGAGTCATCTATTGTTGAGTCGCCTGTGTCTCCTGTCGTCTCCCCTGTGTCGGTTCCCTCTAGTGCTCCTACCTCTGTTTCTTCTAATGTGCATCCTATGGTTACGCGTCTTAGATCTGGCATTGTTAAACCTCGTGTGTTACTTAACTTGAAAACAGATGTTATTGAGTCAGAACCCTCTAATTATAACCATGCATCTAAGGATTCTCGATGGCGCCAAGCCATGGCTGATGAATATGATGCGCTGATTAAAAATGATACTTGGGAGCTTGTGCCTCGCAACTTTGACTGTAACGTCCTTGGTTGTAAATGGGTCTATAAGATTAAATACCATTCTGATGGGTCGGTGGAACGTTTCAAAGCTCGACTAGTCGTTTTTGGAAATCACCAACAGGCAGGTATTGATTATTTTGAAACTTTTAGTCCTGTGGTCGATCGACTACTTGTGCGTCTTGTCCTTACTCTTCTTTGTTACATTTAAATGGACTATTCGTCAACTTGATGTGAAAAATGCTTTCTTACATGGTTTCCTCAATGAGGAGGTTTACATGAGACAACCTCCTGGTTTTGTTCATCCTGACAAATCCAATCATGTGTGTCGCCTTCGTAAGTCCATTTATGGTTTGAAACAAGCTCCCCGAGCTTGGTTATCTCGTTTCAGCAATTTTCTGCTTTCTATTGGTTTCAAATGCAGCAATTGTGACACGTCCATGATCACTCTCAAATATCAGGGTCATCTCATTATTCTTCTCTTATATGTGGATGATATTGTTCTTACCGGTAGTGATCCTTCACTTGTGCAAAAGTTGATTTCTGTCCTTTCTTCTCAGTTTGCCATGAAGGATTTGGGGGATTTGCATTATTTTCTGGGGGTTCAGGTTGTGCGTACTTCTTCTGGTTTATTCTTGTCTCAACATAAGTATGTTCTTGATTTGCTCAAAAAATTTCATTTGCATACTGTCAAACCTGTACGCACTCCCATTGTCTCTCGAGTTACCTTGTCCCTCTTGGATGGGGAGTTGCTTGCTGATCCCACAGAGTATCGTAGTATGGTTGGCGCTTTGCAATATTTAACTATGACTCGTCCTGACATTGCTTATGCTGTTAATATGGTGTCACAGTTTATGCATGCTCCCCGTCATCGCTCACCTTCTTCTTTGTGAAAAGAATTTTCGGATATCTCAGGGCACTTCGATTATGGCCTTTGTTTCTTCATCGTGATAGCTCTCCGACAATCGTCATTGCCTATTCAGATGCAGATTGGGCTGGTTGCCCTGATAGTCGTCGTTCCACTACTGGTTATGCAGTTTTCCTGGGTAAAAACTTAATATCCTGGCGTTCCAAAAAGCAACCTATTGTTTCCAAGTCTTCCACTGAGGCTGAGTATCGTGCAGTTGCCTACACTGCGGCTGAAACGATCTCCATTCGCCAACTTCTTGCTGATGTTGGTTACTTCCTTCGTTGTCCCGTTCTTTTGTATTGTGATAATGTCTCTGCTACTTATCTTACCGCTAATCCAGTTCAGCATGATCGTAGCAAACACATAGATGTTGATTATCATTTTGTACGAGAGATGGTGACCAAAGGTGGTCTTCGTGTTCGGCATATTCCGACTCAGTTGCAGGTTGCTGATATTTTTACTAAAGGCCTTTCTAATGAATTGTTTTCTAGACATCGTACCAATCTGTCCGTGTTTCCTCCCCGTAAAGATTGAGGGGGTGTATTAGAGTAATATAATATACTTAAGGACAGTTAGGTCTTTGTATTCATTTAGGTCTGTTATTCAGTAATGTATATATACTGCCAGGGCCACCTATTCTAGGTGAGTCACAATTATTATTCAATCCTCACACAGTAATCGTGAGAAAAATAGTGGAAATATATGTCCAAAACATATCTATATTTTAATATGAGACACAAGGGAGAATCCCTTTTAATACGTTTGCACTACCTACTTTACATCAAAATAGGTATGATTTACAATAACTTTGTACACGACAAGTGTTAAAAGTAGTTGTTTGCCAAAAAAAAAAAAATCATATTAGTAAGAATGAAATACGTAATTGTTATATCTACACCAAATTAATGCAAACAAGTCGTTATCACATAGATTATCTTTGAAGGTACTTAAATTCATGAGTCAAGCCCTTCCATTGTTTTTTGTGGTAACTTTGATATGGATTATATATGGAACTCTAGGAAAACAAAAACTTAAATAATACATGCATTCTTTCATATATATTAAAGTTGGAGAAAATGTATTTTGGAATGAATAGAAGCAAATATGGGTACTGTATTCTCAGTAGACCGTAGACTTGAGCCTGAAAATAATACATCTACGGTAAATTTTTTACTGATTCACTAATTTTTTATTAATAATTCTCATTTGAATAATAAATTGGCAAACAATTACCTATTTCTAAGGATTTGCAACCGGATATTTTCATATCCTTAATAAAAAATTAATTCATTGGAAAGGCAATTTATCTAATCCTGATTTTGTAATAGCAGGACGCCATGAAATCTATTTTGCACTATGTCATATACACTTGTGAGGTCGTCACAAATATGAGGGGTTTGTGGTGAGCTTTCTAGATTAGAAATTATAGATGATTGAATGAGGTAGAAATTATCAAAATAATGATCTTCCCTCATAAATCCCAAAGATATTTGAGAAGTGCCATAGAATTGATTATGTAGCCATTATGCAATCAAGCTTATATGTTATATGATTTGGTGATTCTTCATATGATTCACTTTGATCTTGTTCAAATCATATAAGATAAATCAATATCACTTTTTCATCAACAAAATCCCCCTATGAATATCCAATACAAATCTAATTTAAATCTAATAATATTCAAACACATATCATATATTGCCACGTAAAGAATACATCAAATGTAACAACACAAGTAGTGATTATAAAATAAATCTATGACTAGTTTAAAGACAAGATTGCCAAAGTGGTAAAAAAAGTTGAAGTTTAAGGATATGAACAAAACAACCCAAGTGTCAATTTTCTGACTCATCATTTCAAAATTGTATACTTGTAGTAGTAATGATACTTCATAATTATCCTCTTTATTTCTTCCTCGAAATTTTCTCTTAGGAATTATCAATGGCATCTTCTTTATCAAGATCAAGATCTTTAATTAGCAGATTAAGATCAAAATTGGGTATAATTAGTGTGTTTAATCACCATAATTACTTCAGCTCTTCCAAGACTTTTCTTGCTAATCCAATTTTTGCACCACAAATTCTCACAAACCCAGTTGTTATTTCAAGTAATTTGCCAACTTTTTTTGTTTCTCAGCATTTTGAATCCACCAAAGCTCAGAAACAACTGGATTCTGCTTATGCTTATGCTGATGATCAGGTTAGTTTTTTTTTTTTTTAATTTATTATTTAATAAATCCGAATTGATATTAATTATTATGATGATGAACTCATTACTATATTTTCTGCTTGTGAATGTGATTGTTTGAGATATCTTTTTTTTTTGGATATGTTGTTGTAGTTCAAAATTCAGTTTGCAAAGTTGGGAGTTATTTACAATGTGGTTGATCATGATCATTTTGATATCAATTATGGGTAGAATAGCAATTAGATTATAAGTTTAGATTAAAGATTGTTTTTTTAAAATAAATTATGGGGTAATCATGATTTTGATGTTTTAGCGTGGTGACTTAATTTTATTTTCAATTTAATACAAGAAGAGGAAAAAGGGAAAATACGGGGGTTGATATCCCAAAATCATAAATTGCACAAAAAATTTGAAGCAATTTGCTAAGAAAATTGTGCTGCAGCTTTGTAATAATTTGTGTACATAGATTATAACTTCACTCTTTTAGGATAGACTCATGATTTATGAAAAGCTTGTTGGGAATTGACAAGGTTCTCACAAGTCACAGCAGTCTCTAATGAGATATAGTACGTTATTATTGACAATGTTCGTCGTTTCTTTTTAATTGCAACATATTGACTTTTGTACTATTCTACGAGCTGTCCCGAGTTCATTAAGTTATGAACAAATTGTATTATAAGGAGTTTTTGAGAACAAAGGGGGAAAGAGGGGGATTTGGAGAGTGTAAAAGTTGTTTTAAACTAATGGATAATTAAAGATACTGATGGACAAAGTTGTTTGCTAAAGAGCGTGAAAGTCAATGTTGAACAATGTATTTCCATTCTTTGCTATGATCATCCAATGAATAGCTCTAACGACGTAGTTTTTCCAATGTCAGGCCTTGGATTTTCCTGGTGGTAAGGTCGGAATCACCTCTGAGATGACGTTCATTTCTGAAACCACTGATAGCAGGGTTGAGTGCTATAGGGTTCTTGATGATGATGGCCAGCTTTTGAAAGAGTCTATGCAGGTGGTTATATTGCCGTTCATATAGTTGATGCAAGATCAAGACTTCCAAAACTTTTAGTGTTTTAAATTTTACTAAGTATTGCAGAAGTTTAATACTCAATCCCACTGATTGTTTTATCAGGTTAGTGAGGAACTTGCTGTCAAGATGTATGAATATATGGTCATGTTACAAGTAATGGATACGATATTTTATGAAGCACAAAGGCAAGGGAGAATCTCATTCTATCTCACTACTAACGGAGAAGAAGCCATCAATATCGCCTCAGCAGCTGCTCTCAGCATCGACGATCTCATATTCCCTCAGGTAACTAATTCTACTGTCTTTCCGCAGAAATAGAAGTCGCATACACTATTTTAGGATGTCTGGAAAAACTTGTCACATGTCCTAACATACAAATAATTCATCAATATATTTTTCAAATATACCCCTCTTGGTATGGTTAGAGGACAGGAAGAAGACAAGTAGACAACTATTTATAAAGTGTATTCTTGTAAAATTATGAGTGGTTGTGACAACATGACGATGTCTTTATTCGAGGAATTAAAGTTGAAAGTAAATTAAATATTGCAGTATAGGGAGCCAGGTACTCTGTTATGGCGTGGTTTCTCCCTGCAAGAATTTGCAAACCAATGTTTTGGCAACAAAGCTGATTATGGAAAGGGAAGGCAAATGCCGATACACTATGGTTCAAACAAGCTTAATTACATTACAGTAGCCTCAACTGTCGCGTAAGATTCGTAGTTTTTAACAAACTCTTGTTCTTTCATATAGTGTCCTCCTTGATTCGTTAGTGGCTATAACTTAAAAAGAATCTTTCTCAGTTTGCATATCTCCTGCTCTTATTTTTTGTTTTATTTTCAGTACACAACTTCTTCATGCAGTTGGCGCTGCATATTCTTTGAAAATGGACAACAAAAATGCATGCACAATCACTTACTTTGGCGATGGTGGCACCAGTACAGTAAGTGTTATAAACTTGTCAGCATTCATTTACTAGCGAATCCTTAGCCTAGTCTTTCAAGAATGAGGTTTGATAGCTGGAACCACAGCTCCTATTGTATGTATATGCGTTATGTGATGCACCTCATATGGAAATCCTAGTTGATCCTAGGGATTGGAGCAAAAGTCCTATTCCAAGTGTTTATTACATCCCACATATGCCCAAAATATCAAATATATAGCCTCGACACCCCAAATTTTAAAAGGCTTTATCTTTGTGCTAATTATCATTCTTTCGCGACCCCAAATTACCAGTCCCAAAATCCGTAGCTGCCTGATAACTTCCAAAAGGCGACACATCGAAGTATTGCAATTTTTCGATATTTTATTAGTTATGTTTATTGATTTATCGGTTATCTATATAGGACTATAGGAGTATAACTATATAGCGTTAACACCCCCAAAAACTAAAACCCTAAATCTGCACTTGTTAGTAATTAGCCCATCTATTTTAAATAAGCACGTAGTAAAACCCTGAGAGCTCATCTAATTTTTACCTCATCTATGTCAGGGAGATTTCCATGCTGCTTTAAACTTTGCAGCAGTCTTAGAGGCACCAGTCATATTTTTCTGCCGCAACAATGGTTGGGCAATTAGCACCCCAATTTCTGACCAGCTAAGAAGTATAGACTATGTACTATAATACTGATTTCAGTAATTCCATTATCAACTTTTCAGCCCCTCTTCTATACTAGGAGACATGCCAACACCTAAAATTATTTACCTTTTTACAGGTGATGGAGTGGTTGTTCGAGGGCAAGCTTATGGCATTCGAAGCATCCGAGTAGATGGCAATGATGCTCTTGCTATATACAATGCAGTACGCGAAGCGCGAAGAATGGCCATTATCGAGAAAAGACCTGTCTTGATTGAGGTGAGTTAGGTCGTGGGAGCATGATATTCGTTTCAGAGTGTCTTCCTCAAGAAAAGTTGAGCTTATAGTTGATCTCCTTTTGTAGGCACTAACTTATAGAGCAGGTCACCACTCTACTTCAGATGATTCCACAAAGTACCGGCCAGTTGAAGAAATCGAGTGGTGGAAAAAAGCACGAGACCCTGTATCGAGATTCAGAAAATGGATCGATGCAAATGGATGGTGGAGCGAACCGAGAGATTCAGAGTTGCAAAGCAGTGTCCGGAAACAGGTAATGCTGATTCATCTTTTTTAAATTTATGAATACAATGACTTTACATCAGCTCTGACTGCTGTTTTGTGTTGCAGCTCATGAATGCAATTCAAGTTGCAGAGAAACTTGAAAAGCCACCACTAGCTGATCTTTTTTCGGATGTCTATGACGTTGTTCCACCAAATCTCCAGGAGCAAGAAAGATTGTTAAGGGAGACCATTACAGAACACCCAAATGATTATCCAACAGATGTTCCTGTGTAGTCATTTACTCGATTCTTCGGCAAATCAAGATATGTGCTAATTAGTTACAAATGTACATAAACATGTATCGTAAATAATGGTTTTCTATTCGAAGCCCTTTTTTTGGGTTAGTCTTTTGCACACCAGAAAAGAACTGAACTACTAAGATCTCTTAGTCTTTTTTCACTCTAACTTCCTTTTAACTTAAGTACTACTTAAGAGGAGTATTCAGTAGAAAAAATTACAATCAGCAAATGCAGTTGCAATAAGTAAAAATTAATATAAATAATTATAATCGGTAAAAGTCAGTTTTAATCAGCAAAAGTCACCAAACTAAATTTTAGAATCAGTAAAAATCATGTCAGCATGCATAAGTTGTAATAACAGTTTAATATATGAGTAAAGATAACATAGTTCAGGGCCTTAGAAACATTAAGGAAAGAAAATCCAACAATAAGCATAGTTCAGTTTCTCAGTACATAAAAATTGTGCTAACAATTCATTCTTGTGCACAATTATTACTCCTTAATACTGCAGTTCCTCATCTACAATCATCAATCAAATGCTAAATCTTCCAAAAAAACTAATACCTTAGTGTTTTATGTCAGAATAACATTGACCATAACTAGAAATGGAAGAACAGGGGCATCCGACTGAAGAATTCGAAGGATAATCACTATGATTACATTAGGGCAACAGCACTACAAAGATGCAGCCTTCTCATCTATGGATTCTTGAATTGCCTTTAGAAGGGGCGGCATCAGCTTCGGATTCGTAGCTATTATGCCCTTGTACAGGTCAAGATATTTTCCTTTGGAAAAATCTAATGGGTTTCCTGCAGCATCTGTAACAATACCTCCGGCTTCTGCAAGAGTCCACCACCATGCAAAAACAGCCAAAGTTCAGGAACTACGGTGAAACAAATGAAAAACTAATGCCATATTAATAGTGAAACAGCATATAAACCAGAGGCAAAATTGTCTTACGTACCTGTAACGACAATAGATCCAGCAGCATGGTCCCATATCTTTTCACGATAACCTGCATGTGGGAACCGCAGATATATAGCCCCATCGCCTTTGCTCAAAGCACCGTATTTTGCTTGGCTATCAATCCTAACTGGAGGAGCTTTGACACCAAGCTTCTGTTGAAACATTTAGATGATGAGGAGCTTTTCTAGAGGAGGAAAATTGACTGAAAACCAAAATCTTGAACTGAACTTAAATAGTTAAATTTAGATTTTAGAAGTCATATGATTAAGAATATAAGTATAATATTAGTCATACTCGTGCGAATAATGATCGTGTTGAAAAGTGACTATACCAAACCAGAAACTACCTATTCTAGTGTTCGTTATTTTGTTTTCAGATTTTTTTTTTATAAAAGCTGAAAAAAGAGACGTACGTGCCCTTACTTTTGCAATTGAGCTAGTCAGGTCATGCAAGGTGTGAGCTGCTTCAAATGATTCAAAGAACGATGCCTCTTCAGGATTTTCAGTTGGACAGACACTCACCTAAGACAGTTGAAAAATGCATAAGAATCCGCACTGAATTTAGTGGAACAACTTACATTATGTGATCAATACAATAAGAACAGACTTTGACTGGGGAAGAAGAACCATCAAGTGACTCCATACAAGTTCCTTCACCAATGACAGCTGAGAAAAGACAGCCAATTTGACTGGCAGAGCTTTGCTCACCAAGAGGTCCTAAAGGAAGATTTGGGCAAGCCAAGACTCCAAGGACTACTCTTCCTTGATCTAGCAATGCTAATGCTATCGCATACTGATCCCCCCCTCACAAACCTATATGGTGCAATCTCAGATCAGAGCTATCAGAAGCAAGAGATCAGAAGATGAAATAGGCAGTCAACAATGCTCGCTCAGATATATATGTTTTCATCAAAAACCTCAATACATATTGCATCACATACCCTTTAGTACCATCTATAGGATCCAGAACCCAGTGCCGACCTAGAGCACCACCTTCAGACCTACCACTATCAATAGCGGCAAGCACATCATCAGCCGACAAAGGTGAAACACTGTTGTTATTCTCACAGGCAATTGTATCATTAACAAGCAATCTAATGCGCTCTAGAGTATCCTGTGCACCATCTTTTCTCAGATCTTCAGAATCCTGAAATACTCAAACCTGTAATATTAGTTCAGTAAGCTAAACAGAGAAGTGTAACTATTATGGATCTCAGCCACCAATATGTTACCTCCTCAGCCACCAAAGAAAATGATTCCTCCGGAAGTTCACGTTGAAGAACAAAGCTCACAATAGCTTGTGAACCTGGTAAATACACACAAAAGGAGTGTGATATTATTAATCATTACTTTGTACTGGTGTTGTGACTTGTGACACTTAATTGCTGAAAGTAAGTCCCCTATAATCTTTCTTATACGTCTTGGTTCACTTTGGAGCCTGTCCTGTACTCCTGGCCATGCAGGGGACAATCAACTGATGTATATATTATATTTTGGAGAGGAAGGGGGTGAATCAGCAGATTTTTGACCCAGTACATCATGCTTTTTGGGAAATGCTCAGTTACATGATTATACTTATCCAAAAACACGAGAACAAGACAGCATTATTTGACCGGAGAACAAAGAGGAATTCATGTGGGAAGCCCTGTCATCCAGGATATGCCATGAGATGCAAGTTGTAAAGCGAGATTGTAATATGTCATTGCTATTGAGTACAAGAAGTCTTTGTTTCCATCCCTTTCCTGGTAACATAAGCTAGCTAGAGAAGAGAGTTTAACATAGAAGTTAGCAATAGTCCTCTACCTGTGGTAATGTACTAATGTGCATTTAAACTTTATTTCTCTTTTTTTAAAAAAACCCCTGGAAAAAATTCCCAAAGCACATTTTCTATAGAAACCCACTCAGAAAATTATAGAGGAAGTCCCAAGTTTACAATCACATACACAACCTTAACGACAGTTGAGGATTGACTTCAAGCACCAGTACATAGCCAATATTTCATGCTTGCACCAGCACCACCCAGGAGGAGAAGACCACTGTCAATTCGAGAAAGATCTTTCCTCAAGCAATCTTACTTGGAGTCAACCAAGAAGGTCCTGATGACACTTTACTTGGAGCGTCTGAAGCTCAATGTTTGTATGTTTCAGTCCAACTCTAAGAATTCGAGTATGATATTGTAGCCAAGAATCAAAAGGGTGAGATAGTTTTTTTTTTTTTGAAAAAAGGGTGAGATAGTTAGGGTATGGCGTTAAATCAGAGTGAGGAAGTCTATAAACAAAGATTTTGACAGTATTTGCCAAATTCAACATGCACGCCAATGCCCTTTGGAAATGGCACTAGATGCTCAAGTAATGCCTGCTCATCAGCTTGCAGCTATAATGCTTTAGATATCACTGTGTCTCTAGAGTGATGGCAAGTATGAATATTACAACTCAACCTAATCTACGACTAGCAAGACACGAAGAACGACTGGCAAGGTTGAAGCAGGCCATAACTAAACCATATTTAATAAATTCCCTTGTACAATGCATGATAAGGTAAAGAACGAGCAGATATCACTGTATCAGCATTATTTCAGACATTAGCCATGCATAGAAATGTTAAACTACAAACCGTAATCTGCAACTGTTACAGGGCTCTTGTCCAGTTTTGATTGAACATCAGATTGCAACAATGATTTTTGTACTTTCTGCATAGAGTGTCAAACTTTAGGAGCAAAAGATTTAGCATAAGTGTTATGGTACTGTGACAGAATGACTGGCATAACGAAATGAAATAAAGTATCAACAGCTGATCATCAAAAATGTAAAACTATGATTGAAGTGTTGCAAGAAAATAGGGGATCTCTAATATAGACAGTGACTACCAAATACCATGAAATTAACATACCAAGGAAAGATGGTCAAGAAACTACATAATATCAAAACCATAAGCATGGAAAAAGCACGATAACAATGCTAAAAGGGAACCTAGGGCATTCATATCTGGTATGCAAATTCTAAACTTTTGTTTTCACTATCGTTCAACATGGTAAAATTAAAGGAAGTATTTTACGAAAATAATCTCAACTATGACCAATCTGCTCATAAAAATCCCAACTGGAGATTATCCCATAATAGTCCCAGAATAGGGGGACACATTCACAGAGTGATCCAGTGGCCAAGTAACCTAAAGAAACCGATATAGAAGGTTGAAAGATAATGTCTCAAGCACTAGTTGACTAGGCAGAGGAAGGGGGCAAGCGAGAAGAACGAAAATGTTGAAATAAACAAAACACAACTTGTTGAGTTAAAACAAGTCATCACTTCAGATTATCTTAACAAGACATCCCCATAGTTGGTATTATTCTAGGTAACCCATAGTCGCGAATATTATGGGAAGACCCGTCATAATTACGATTATTTTTGTGAGTCGATCTAAAACTAAATTTCAGTTCAGTGACCGAAAATGCAAATATGCATCTAGAGTACATTTTTCAATTGGAAAAGGGTAAATATGCATCTCCATTAAATGTCATATACACATGTTATCATTCAAATCTCACCCCTTCAATTCAACCAAAAATTTCATCAAATGATCCAATTCCTCCACCCTGAAAACTCCACTACTTTACAACATCTTACATAAACATGACATACATGGTAGTTCACAAGTGCACAACCAAAATTCCATGACAATTCACAATATCTCTCACCCAGAAAATCATCTCCATTGAAATATAAACAAGCTTTATTCCTTAAATCAACCAACACAAAATCAATCAATCACCATTAATCCAATCCAATCCTATCCCCAAGAAACAATAAAAAAATCCATTAATTGACAAAATCTTGATCTGGGTCATATATAATTTACACCAATCAGAATCAGGAAGGAATAAAAACTAAAAAAGTACAAAAATTTGAGAAATACAACATCAATCATCATAATATGAGCAAAGAAGGAGAGAGAGAGAGAGAGAGATTGCCTGGCACAGAGTGGCAGCGAGGCTGGCAGCTTTCTTGGCAGCAGCGAGCTCCTTGTGGTAAGACATTGATGAAGAGGTGATGAGAGAGAAAGTAGAGTTTTTGGTTTTAGAAAATATAGTGGGAAACCCAAAATGGTATCTTATTCTCATACTGCTTAAACCTATATAGGCTATATTATACATGGTTCTTTCAAAAAAAAAATATTATACATGGTGAGTTCACTCACTGACTTCCCTGATCTCTTTTTCTTGCTTCTACTACTAGCTAGTAGCTACTGCTTTCTCCATGAGTCAACAAGGGAAGAAAAAGAAATAGGGAATTTCGCCGTTTTTTTTAATTGCACTATATGAAAGTTTGCACTTGTTTATGCACAACTTTTTTCCATGTTTTCTTAACTTTTTTGGGAATTTTTTTTAATCGGAATTATTATGTGACAGACAATCTTTCACTTGGCGACGTTCACCACATATTTCTATTTATAACATTTTTTTTTTGTAGTTTTGGATTGTTAGATAAGTGTAAAACTGGGTTGTTAGTTCATTGTTAAAAAGAAGAAAATTGGATATCATTATCAACCTAGCCTTTTTACAATGTTCTACTATAGTGGGGATTAGTGGAAGTGTTTGCAAAGGTGATGGAGCAGTAGAGCATGGATATTGTGGAACTGGATGAGGCCACACTGGGCAGTGAGCAGCATGGTTAGTGCTTGTGCAACATTTATGTTTCATAGAGAAGGCAGACAGATTCATGCACTGGTTTTTGGAGTTAATGACCTAATTAATTCTAAGTACCACATTGGCTGATATATATGCAAAATGTGGTAGAGTTGGAATAGACTAATTAATTTTAAATACCACATTTGTTGATATGTATGCAAGATGTGGTAGAGTTGATGAACCCAGATTAATTTTTCAAATTTCCAAGTATGCCACAAGGAAATGTGAGTTTAAGAAAACAACCCATAAAGAGAAGACCATTTCTTAAAAAGGGGGAGTATCTTCTTTCTATATGATAGCAACATTGTGAAGGATTGGACATATTTATGTGACAATTAAATCCGAACAAAGTGAGGATTTTATATCGTTACAAACTTTCTAATTAAAGATTCTTTAATGATTTTAGCAACATGTTTTTTATTTATAAAAAAGTAGGTGTGTCCATCATGTGTTCATCTATATACTTTAAGAGATGTAAATCCATCATAAATTTCTAATTATCAATTTTCTTTTTGCACATGTAATGATTATTCAAAGTTTATAAGACAACAAAGGTAGGGGTGACAGGCCAAGGCTTGTATCCAAAGGTAGTGTTCAATACTAGAAAATCTGTGCACCTGATCATAGTATAAATTTCCAATATATACAAGCTGCCCAAATGAGCTACTGTATAAGTTTGTAAACTAAAGTGAGGAAGCATTGAATCATCTTTTCAAACAATTAGATGCTACTCATCTCAGAATCTCCCACTCAAAAACCAGGGTCAGAATCCAGATACTGGCAACTTCTATAGCTGAAAAGGTTCCACATATTGGTTCAGCTGAATATACATAAAAGAAGAGATCGCGTCATGTTGGGACCATGAACTCCTACGTTCAATCCATATAATCGATTCTTCTATCCTGGTTCAACGTCTATATTAAGCTTCAGAGTGCCACAGGCCAGCCTCAGTTCATCGATCATCGATTTCTGGGGATGCAAACCAGCAGCCTTCATTTGATACATCATCTTTATGGCTTCAATGTACAATCCATTGTGTATGAAACCAGCTATCATCGCATTCCAACATGCACTGTTTCTTTTGCTCTGATGACCTTTCCTGTCAAAAACCTTGGCTGCATCTTTCAACAATCCACATCTCCCATACATGTCAATAAGAGCACACATCACAAAAACACGAGTGTCAACCGCGAGTTTTATAGCATTGGCATGAACTTGCTTCCCAAAGGAACCATCATCACCTACTACTCTTCCACAAGCCTTGAGAACAGTAGAAAAAGTATACTCATTCATCCTCACTCCAGCCTCACCCATCTCCCCAAATATTCTGATCACCTCCTCAAAACACCGCTTTCGACAATTATTCACAATTGCACCAGTCCAGAGCACTGTATCACGGTCATCAACGATTCTGACATGGTCGAATAACACACGATTAGCCTCCCGTAAACATCCGGATTTTCCATAAAATTCAACCAAGGCAGTGTCCACAAACAACCCTCTATCATAACCCATTTTAAGCAACCAAGCATGAACCATCTTTCCCAAATAAACCTCCTTCAAATGCACACAAGCCTTGAGAAAACTAACCACAACAAGTTGCAAACCCATATCACTCTCTTGATACACAAAACATAGGTGCATCTTCACAAACAACACCAAAGCTTGTTCAAAAAGATGATTATCAATAAGATCAGCAATCACAATAGCCAAAGAGATAGAATTTCTGTGCGGCATTTCATCGAACAGTTGGTGGGCAACATCAAAACAACCACAAGTTACAAGCATTAACAAGATTCGATTAAGCAAAAACAACCCAGATGAGGAATTGATGAAAGTTAACATCTTAGCATTGTTTTTTAAGTGGGTATATAATTGAGTTGCTTGAACAGAGTCTCGATCTTGGGTGCATTCATTAGCAAGAGAAATGTATATATCAGGGGAAACAACTAGTTTTATACCATCCATTAAACGAAGAACATCTGAGATTGTATTATTACTCAAGTTTTTAGTTTGAATTTGTTGTTGTGGTGGTGCTGAAATGGTGGTGTTTTTGTAGTCTGGTTTTCGAAGGTAGGTAGTTTTCAGAGAAGAAGGGCAGTTTATGACTTGGTGAATTGAGGGGTGGTAAGTTGTTAAAACCTTCATCATCTGCTGATTCTTGAAGGTTCTGTGAATGAATTGAGTTGTTGGAGTTGCCATCGCAGAATTCAGATGAATCATTATGGAAGTTTTATTTAGTGTATAGAGCGCGACAAGGGCTAAATGATGTAGACGGAATTTAAACACAGGTCTTACTTACCACCTTCCAAGATTTCATCCGACTAAACTAGTTGACATCCGCATGACCGCGTCACAGTGGAAGTTTGATAGTACTAGCATGCTTACTGCAGACCAAGTTCTAACATATGTCTCTGTTAATGATTTTACTTTTTCTTTTTTAGTTTGAGGGACCATAATGGCACTTAATGGAAAAAGAAACAGGAATGAGATTGAGTGTTGAGGATTTGCCACATAACGGAAGTAGTAAGTGTTATTTATAACCTACGTCGTATGTTACTCGTACTCGGGTACTATTGTCCGACACGGGTGCGTGTCCAAATATCCGACTTGGCTATTTGGTGAAACTTCTTCATGATTAACGCCCAAAAGAAAGTGTCCTATCCATTGTCCGAGTATCGAGAATCCGACACGGGTACTTCAGGTGTAATAGTGGATACCTAAGGGTATATATGTAATAAGGTTATAATAATATATTGTACCCTTACGTATCCACTATTAAGGTGAAATTTCGAGTCCTTGTAACATAGGTTATAAGTTAACCTCTGCACCTGGACTAATTAGAGTCATATTGGTTGATTTCCATAGGAATAAAAGTAATCTGCAGTCTGCACGTATCCTTTTTCTGGAAAACTGCATTGTAGATTCTGTAGAAGATGTGGAAGAGCTCAATAGAGGTAACAATGCATTTCATTCACATCAATAATAACATCACAATTCACTCCTTTTACTTTTTATTGAGCTACAATCTGCAAATTTCTTCAAAAAATTTCCCTAACAAAATGTGCAAACCTATTATGAAAGGATATTGCACCCATATTTGCTGCTGCAGCAGTATTTAAGTTCCTTTCACCGCCTTCGATCTGGACCTTCTTGTATACTTTGCAACAAGTTTTGCAAATGATGATGACTTATCTTCTAGCAACCTCAAAGGAGAATCACTTTCCTCAACAAGTCCATAGCTTAAAACCACCACCTTGTCACTATTAATAACAGAAGTAATCCTGTGTGCAATGATAATCATTGTTGCATCTGAAAAATGTTCCCTTAGTGTTTTCTGAATCAAGTTATCTGTTGTTGTGTCAACTGATGCGGTTGCTTCATCTAGAACCAGTATTTTGCTTCTCTTAAGAAGCACGCGGCCTAGACAAACAAGCTGCCTCTGCCCCATACTCCAATTTTCTCCATTCTCAGAAACTGATATTACAAATATGATCTTCCATTAATCGAAATTCAAAGAAGAAAAATAAAATAAAGAAACAGATTCAAGAAAAATCGAAATAGATAAATGAACAAACCTATTGAATTAAGCTTCCCTTCTTTATTTCTAACTTCATCTCCAAGTTGGCATTTATCAAGGGCCTAAAGACATTAGAAAGTACATTAGTTAAGAAGCAAATGACCTGCAGGATATCAATAGAGCAAATTTTATGTAGTAAAAGGTATAATCTACCTCCCAAATTTGATCATCAGAGTATTCTTCGAGGGGATCCAGGTTGCTTCGGACACTTCCTTCGAACATGGTGGGATCTTGTGGGATTATACTTAATCTGGACCGTAAATCATGCAGTCCAATGGAAGAAATATTGATACCATCGACCATTATCTCACCAGCTACAGGTTCAACAATGCGGAAAAGTGCCTGTATGAGAGTTGATTTACCACTTCCTGTCCTTCCCACTATGCCAGTTTTTTTCCCTCCTTCGAAAGTGCATGAAATACCTTGCAACACAAGCGGCATATGTGGAGCATAACGAATCTGCAAACATCAACCACAAGTTCTAAATAAAGCGTGCATTCTATGTTTTCATTTTGTAAACCTGATGTTCATGTTGCATAAGCAAGTAAAATGAAACAGAAATTACCTGAAGGTCTTGAACATTGACTTCTCCATGAGACGGCCAAGACGGGTCTAGCTGATTTTCTTCTATAACAAGTGGAGGTTCGCTTGGGATACAACTATACTGAAGGATCCTCTCAACTGAGATGATTCTATTCTCCATATTACATAAATTCCATATCATCCAGCCTTGTATCATATTTAGATTAAGTCCATACGTAACAGATAAACCAGCAGTGCCTAATCAGAAACAAAAATTGTATATCAAAATGTTTATGTCCTACGCAAGAGGGCATTAAGATAACAAGCAGGGTAAAGGCATAATGGCCAATGGGGCTACATACCAGGATCAATAAAACCTACAGGAATGGAGATCAAGAAGATCAACGAGGCAGCAAATGTAATTGAAGATAACAAGTCCAGTCGAGTAGAAAGCCATTGCATTGCAGCAGTGTTGTAAAATTTTGGTCTTGAATATCTATCAACTAGCGTCATGCTCGTTTCACAAAATCTTGATTGTTGACCAAAGCTCCTAATAGTTGTTGCTCCGGATATGGTCTCAGCAAAATGTTGTATCACTGGAGCTCTATTCACTCCAACCAATCGACTAAGTTCTCGTGCTGAAGATATGTAATATTGCTGCAGAATAATGAAAATAACATGACAGACTTCATGGTTCCATACACATTTTTCTTAAAGAACCAACATAGAAAATTTTAGATTAAACTGGAAAGATGCTGAAGGTGACATGAAAATCTGAGCATATTTTCATTCCTTTGTTTGGGTCTTGGTTCTCTTTTTCTAAAGGAGACTTATTTCTCACACATAATTGATTTTCAGGCCCTCAATTCTTTTAGACACAACCAAATAAAAATTTTGTAAATAGAAAGCTCCTCACAGCACCAAAGAAGGTTTTAATTAAGTATAATACAAGAGTTCAAAGCTCATTTAGTTTACCTGATACCAAAGAGAGATTGCAATAACGGGGATGAAAATCACAAAAACCTGCCATGCAACTCGTGACATCACCACGACAATTCCCAGAAGTTGTATCACCGAGAATACAAATGCACCAACTTGATTTGGAATATTCATATCCACAGCACTCTGATCTGTAGATGCCTGAACCATGAACATCATACTTTAGTTAACTATTTCGATCATGCCACTTCAAATCCAGTAGAAACATGTATGAAACTTATTTTATCAGATAGTTTTATATGCCATTCCATAAAGTTATCTCAAAAATGATTAGAATGACAAACAAGAAGCATGGGATATGTTAAGTACCCGGTTTAAGATCCTTCCACTTGGAGTAGCATCGAAAAATGACATTGGAGCACGGAATATGCAAGAATGCATCTTACTGAACAATACAGTAGCTGTCCTGTATGCAGCAGTGAAAAGGAGACTTGCCCTTGCTAGGACACAAAAGGCACTTCCAATGGCCAAAGCAACATAGACAAGTATTAAAGTTTTTTCATCAACTATAGGTTTAGTATCAAAGGAGATTGGAGTTGCAGAAGCCATCCAGTAATCGCTTAAGATTTGAAGAACCTGGAAAAGAATTTGAGCTAGCACTATCAAGGGTACCAAAGCTCCTGCATATGCAGTTGTGATATATTTCCAGTACACTGAAAGTCCAACTCTACCTTTCTCTCTTTCTTCTTCTTGAACAAGTTGTCCCTTAGGCCCTTTCATAGCATCAGCGTGTTCAATATCACCAACATCGCTCTCCTCTTCTAACGCTTTCTTATCACTATATTCCTCATCAACTACCGGCTTCTTCACTCCAGACTCAATTGAATCAAATGCAGATAAGGCTTCTTCGTGTGCTCCTACAAGTTCCTTGAAGTCTGTTCCTGAAGCAAGAATATCATTGTACTTTCCCGCTTGCAATATTCTCCCATTTTTCACCACCTTTAAATGATATATACTGTAATAATTAGAATACAAAGGCATTAATTGGAGAAGCAGCAAAATTTTAAAGTTCTCTCACCAAGATTAAATCAGCAGCAGGTAAGAACTCCAATTGGTGTGTGACATATATCACAGTCTTGGAATCTAAAAGGCCAAGAAGACATTCCTGCAAGGACATCCATGCAAATATAAAAATAACTAGCAATATAGATGTTGTAATCAAACATACAGTATCCAAGGATCTATGTATGATCCCCGGAGAAAGAAAGAAACTATATGCTAAGAAAAAATTGCATACTTAAATCAACTAACTGAATCTACAGACCAAGAGATTCTACAAAGCACACTCTATGCTAAGAAGCTACAATCTCAGCATTCTAACAGTATGTAGACTTTGATCTCGAAACTTAACAATGTACATTCTTATAAAAAAAATAGAACTCCTAATTACTAAGCCATGTGACAAAATCAAGCACCAGAATCAAACTTGCCAATATATGATCCTAACAGGGACATAGGCCAATTTCTTGTAGCTCTAACGTTAATACCCTCAATAGCTCTGATAATAATGATACTCTACAGACAAAAAGAATCACATGAGATGTATATATGTACATATAAGGAAAAGGCTAATACCTTGAATAGATGACTACCAGTGTGAGCATCAACAGCACTAAAAGGATCATCGAACAGATATATGTCAGCATCTTGATACAAAGCACGAGCAATTTGTATCCTTTGTTTCTGACCACCACTTAGATTAATACCCCTTTCACCAATAATTGTCTGGTCTCCAAACGACATAACTTCAAGATCCTTCTTCAAGGAACATGCCTCTAAGATCTTATCATACCTTTCACGATCCATCTGCTTGCCAAACAAAATGTTATCAACTATCTTTCCACTTTGAATCCAAGGGGATTGCGGGACATAAGCTTTCGATCCACTCAATCTTATAGCTCCACTGATCTTTGGTACTTCTCCCAAAATGCAAGAGAGTAAGGTTGACTTGCCAGAACCAACTGTACCACAAACTGCCACCTTCATACCATGTAGAACTCTAAGATTGATGTCCTTCAATGTAGTGCTTGAGGCTAATGGATCCCAACTAAAGTTTCCTCCACTTATCTCAACTCCAACCTCAGAAGTAGACGGACTAGAAATTCGATCTATAGCGTCAAGCTCCAAGTCATCAAGACAAAGGAATGAGACAATTCTATCAAGGGAAACTTTTGTTTGAATTATCATAGAAATTGTGTCTGGCATACTGTAAATAGGTCCTTGAAGAATCCTGAATGTTGCAATAGTAGATAAAATTCTTCCTGATTCAAGAGGGATACCCATCATCATACATGTCCCAAAAGTAATAACAGATACAAATGTTGGAAACCCCCAGAATACAAAAGTTGTTATGGATGAAATACAGAGGAACTTCTTTAACCAACCATTTTCGCTATGTCTTAGCTCAACTATCCTGGACAAGAATTTCATCTCCCATGCTTGAAGCTTAAGAATTCTCATGTTATTTAACATCTCAGATGTAGCCTTCATTCTCTTGTCCTTAGATTCCATTAGTTTTTTCTGATACTTCTCAAGCAACATGGTGAAAGGATAATTGGCCAACATAATAACCACAATCGTAACAAATGCAGCAATTGACGCGAACCCTACATTTGTATACAAGATCATCAATGCCAACACAATATGCAATATAGTCATCCATGGATCATGCATGTACCAAACAAAATTACCAACTCTCTCTGCATCAACCGACATTAAGTTGATCATCTCCCCACTCGTATGACCTTGCTTGGATCGATTAGAGACGATCAATGCTTTTCTATAGATGCTCTCTACAAGCACAGCTTTCATCCTAATCCCAACTACTTCAAGCCTCATGAACCAATGCCTTTGACAAAGGAATTCCACAACCTTTGCTACGAAAAATGCTGAAACTAGTACATAGCCTTTGTTTCTGAATTCCCTTTTCCCATCAAGGTATTGAATGAAGCTATCAATGAGATAGGGACCAACATAAACCACTGATGTAAAAGTCAGGCAAAGAATAGTTGTCAAAAATATATCCTCCCATGTCATTATGATCAAAGATTTCACAAGTTGCATAGTTGTCACCTTCTTATCACCATCTCCTCTAGCAGAATCCATACAATTTCTAAACTTCATATAGGATTCACTAACATTATTCTTACCCGAAAGCGAAGGAACATCCTCAAGGTCCAATGTTTTCTTATAGCCTGTGGAAATCAAAGATCCTACCCAAGTGAAAGTTAGCTTACTAAGCAAGGGAGCATTCAAATAAGGACTACTAATTACTGTTTCACTCCCTTCTCTCTTATCATTAGTATTCAAAAAAGGCTCTTCAAGATTACTATCCTCATTAGTAATAACCTTCCTAAACATAATCCCAACACAACAAACAAAACTTGCTAATGTAACATAAACAACATCTGATACCAAAATGTGTATTGGTAAATTGTTGTTGTTCTCCTTAAACTGAACAATGTCTATCACAAGGAAATAAGAAGAGATAACAAGGTAAAAACCCCACCAAATTCTCAATGTAAGAGGAAGTTTTTCCATATTCGAGCGCAGCCGGTGATGATACATAGAAACTAGTAACCAAACAAGCCCTCTGAGTGCCTCATCCAAAAGGGTTATTGCTAGCAATTCATATCTACAACCATTTTTATACCACATGAAGCCATGCAAGCAAAATAATACTATATTATATAATGAAAGAGTAAAAGAAGAAAAGAGAACAAGTTTATGATACCCAAAAATTCCATTGTTATTGAAGTTGAATGTTTCACTGCCTACTCTTCGAAACAATTTGCATACTTGTGAAAGAATTAGACCCAATAACAAGATTAGGTGTATCAAAATAGAAGATTTGAGAATAATAGGAGTTGGGTATTTCAAAGAAGAGAAAATAAAACATAGACTTATACTACCAACGTCCATTTTCATGGCTTGTTTTTCTTCTATGGAGAATTGTAGGAGAAATGATATTCATAGCATGCTGCAAATTGGGGCACGTTCTCTTCGGCATAAAAACAACCGAATCGGAAGATCGAAGTGAATTGAATCGAATCAATTGAATCAATCAAATTATAACTAATAGTAATGAATAAATTTAGGAATTAAACCGAACGAAGCAACCGAAAATAAAATGGGGAAACAATGGCCCCCTGGTAGTATATGGACAATTCTAAGATGCTGCAAATCAGTTAGATATGGAAAAATATTTCGCCACACAAGGTAAAGTAGAATATTTAATTTCCGTTTACTCTTTTTGTTTTGGATAAAATATACTTTGAACTAGACCTTAATATTGGTAATAAGTGATTTGGATAAATAAAAGAGAGTTAGTCTTGAGCCTCATTAATATTATTGAATGACCAAACACTTATTTAACATAACATTTTTTTTTTCCATATGTAACCTTTTAAAAATCTTAAGTTACACTATACAGTTACTTTCTATCATAGTGACCGTTTTTTTTAATATAGTCACTCTTTTTTACAGTAGTTTATCATGATGAAATTTTCAGTTTCCGACATAGTAACCTTTTTTTTACATAGTCAAACTTTAAAATCTATATATACTCATTTTTTATATCTATTTTTTTTTAATATAGTGACCCTTCTTTTCACAAATCACATTAATTAGCATTACAATAAAAGATGGAGTTGTGGTTCTAAATAAACAACAAAAGTTATCATATTTTATAAACTCATCGTAATTTTAGTTATACAATTCAAGAAATTATGAATTTTATACCATTAGATTCGGTTTGAAATGTACTTTAACGTACATAAGACCTATTTTCATATATTTGTCTTCTTATTATTGGAAGTGTTATATAAAAATTTCATGTCACAATAACATATAATAATATTATGAATAAAAATAGATTAGTAGAGATTTAGATATATAAAAGGAAAGTTGGTTATCAATGAATAAATGAATTAATATAAAGATATACATGACCATATATGTTAAAGAAATCGTAGCACATCTGTTCAAGGAAATGCTTCTAGGTTCTAGAAGTATGTCAACAGACTAGAAGAGTATTTGCATAGTTTGGCTAATGTTGTATGTCCTCTTAGTTTTTTATTTTTATTAAAAAACTAATATTCAAGAGTTTATCATAAAACTACCAGATGCAACAGACCTACAAAATCTAAGTTTTATGATTAAAATTAGAGGGTGGTTTTCAATAAACAACAAGGGAATAAAGTATTGTCGAAGGAGAGTTTGATCCATACAAGGTTGACCAATTGGTGATAGGTGGAGTAATCCACCAATTTATATGTTAGTCATTCTCTCTCTGATTATTCGATGTGGGACGACTATTTCCTAACTTTTAGCTTTTGGAGGTAGATTTGTATTATTTACACATTAGAATATTACCAACAGAGTTTCACAGCTAAAAGTTAGCCATTATTTTTGCCGAACAACTAACATTAACAATAAAAAAATATATATAAAGTATTCAGTTACAATGAATGACTCCGATGTGGGACTTGAAGAATATATATTATGTATTACCTCTCCTTTCCGATTAGAGAATGGAAACTAATAGAAAAAAGGATAAACGGGAGGGGAGCAGGGGAATTATCCTTTGTGTAATTGCGTTCGACTGGCAATTTGTTATGAGGCTATCTAAGTAGGAATTGGGGGTTGGTTCAAGTGGTGAGTTTTCCCATCTCCTCTAGCAAAGTCGTCTAGGGTTCAATTCCTACCCCAATCATTTGTTTGGAATCTAAGGGGGAAGGGGTTTTGGGGGTGTCGACTTGTAATGTAATGGGCCTCCGGGTGGGGGTTTATGTGTTAGGGTAACCTAGAGGATTTCTTCTTACCAATTTTGAATTAAAAAAACATGAGGATATCTAAGTATCTATGCAACATATAAAGCGTCGTGGGTCATAACTAAACAGTCACAAGCTTGCTGTCGTAGTGATAAGTTTATTTTGAGGAAAAAAGAAGAAAATATTCAAAAAGGGAATCACATGGATTTTGTTAATACTTCCTCCGTTTCGAATTACTCGCTACACTTTGAAAATTCCACTATTCATCAATGAGGTTTAACGATGCATTATTTACTATTAGATAAAATCAAATGTTATAATGTAATATGTTGTTGGATTCGTCTCAATGTATATTTTCAGAAAATCAAATTTCTATACTTTACTCTAATACATAATTAAAATATATTAACAGTCAAAGTAGTGCATCAGCAAGTGTGAAAGTCAAAGTATAGCGAGTAATTTGAAACGGAGGAAGTAGCATTCTTCTACATCAAATTCATATCTGAATTGAAGAACATAAGATGTAGAGAAATTTAGAAAGCTATACCACTATCTTAATTTAATCGCATCAATTTGACTTTCACTCTTATTTATGTACAACTTTGACCATCAATATATTCCATGGGTTTATTATCAGTTGTTCCACATTGATTTTCACATTTATCAATATATCTTTAACCATTAATATCCTTGATTTTTATATTAGCAAACATTATAAATATTCAATATTTTGAAAATATATGTTGAGACTAATCCAATAACATATTACATCATAATTCTTTTTATTATATGTATTAGTAAAGAAATAAGGTCAAGGGGGTATGTGAATTGCGTTAAAAGTCAAAGTAGAAAACAAATGACTACGAAAGAGTATTTACTAATTTATGGATATAATTGTATAAAATCTGTTATTTTAAATAAATTCATTGGAAGAATTCACCATTTAATATATTAGTAAGAAAATACGATTATATAGGGGTATTTGGATAGTGCAAAAGTGAAACGGTTGTGATTTGATTGGGACAAAATAAATAACATCCTTTGTGTAGTTGTATGAGAGGAATGATTATAAAGCCCAACATAAGATTACAATATAATGTAACACAAGTTCTTTTATGAGACGGGTGTACAATAATATATACAATGGGGGTAACTTCTTGCCCTAATTAAATGATTCACTTATATAAAAGTGACTATTTTAAGATTAAAAGTTACATGTCAAACGGGGGTAACTATTTGTCATAAATGAGTCACTTTTACTTATATACAAGTGAATGTTTGAATGCTAAATGTTACTCTTTATTTTAAGATGACCTTTCTTGACTTGAAAAATAACTCATTTTGACTTAAAAGTGACTAATTTTTACTTAATGTATGTGAATTGGTCTGACAATAAATTAATCATATACCATAGTGCACACAATTCTAATTAATAATGCAAAGCGGGCCAAACAATTTAATGTACATTATGTAGATTTACTGTCTTAATTAAAACCAAAAGTTCAGAGTTAATGCAATTATATTATGATGATTGTAATCACTAATCAGTAATCACCCCCAGGCCCCAAGGTTAGCTATCTTATTCAAGACATTGGGTTGTATATATTTTTTCGGGGTGAAAGCAAAAATATAAACGCCTAGCTTGCCTACCAATAAGTGTAAAGTGTTTAACAAAAGATAATAAGTTTGATTCAGTGCAAAACAATATTCAATGTAGTAAAATATATTCAGTTCAACTCAATATAAATAAATCTAATTCTAAAGATTATATTCAAGCTTTTTAAAAGTAAATTGAATTTAGCAAAATATGCATTCAGATCAATAGAACCTACAAATAAATTCTAGGGCATGACTTTATGACTTGTTTTGTATCTACTTGTGGTAGGGTATATATAGGGATATCTTTTTCATCAATGTCAAGAGATCAGAAGGGACGAAAATTGAGAATGACAAAAGAGCATAGGTAAAAAAAAAGTAATTTAAAAGAGCAAAAACTATTATCATATAGGTATTCTAAAAGTAATTTTTTTCTATCAGAAGTGTTTCAAAAATAATGTAAAAAACTAGTCCATTCTTAACAAATGGCTATATCTTAAATTTTCCAAGATAAACATAGGAATGATGACTTTTCAAATTTTTAAATAAATCTACCCATCTAAGTGGGCAATTAATCTTGACAATAAAAGTATATATAAAGTAGTCAATTAGAAAGAATAACTCTGATGTGGGACAAAAATTGCACCAAGAAAACTAGTCCTTAACAAATGACTATATCTTAATGTCTCTTTTTTTCCACAATATCCGTGAAATCTATGTGCAATTTATGTACTTAATTATACTGCATATACTATTATAATCCTATGTCCGTATAAAGGTTGTGAAAAAAACAATATTTCCGCTATTTAAAAATACCTGACACATATCACTTTTGTTACGTACGTAATTTAGGAGCATGCATGATAATGATATATAGATCAGACAAAGTAATTAAACAGATGAACTTATAGACATCAAAAAGTCAAGCATGAAAGTTCTTTAGTTTGGCTTATTTACTAAACAAGCTAAGCTTAAATGTTTGTTTAGGCTCTGACCAACCTTGTGGTTTCTGAGTAACTTGTAGAGTTGTAGACATATCACATTGGCTCATTTGTAGACATATCGCAAACATTTTTATTGTTCTCACCCTCCTCATCGCCAGCTTTAATCTTTGTTTAAGTTTTTAGCTTTTGTAATAGTTATGTAAGAAAGACGTATCGCTTTAGTTTAGTTTTTTTGTGTTTGTAGGGTTGTATTCGCCTAATGCTTTATTTTTTTTTAATGTAAACTTTCCCCGATGTCAAAAAAAAAAAAAAAAACGTTTACATTGATGGGCACAACTGTGCAAGTATGCTATTTTTTTTATGGAAGGTACAAGTATGTTATTGATTTTACAAAGGCGGAATTTTACATGATACATAATATTAAAATACAATATAGTAAAACAGATAGAACAATAAAAATGGAGTTCACTCATGGTATACACCGAACAGTGTCTGAAGACGCCAGACACCTGCGTATTTTTGTAATAAATTAAACTTCACGTGTCTTCATTTGACACCAAGTTTGCTTCATTTGGGCATTTCTTCCATTTCTTTCATTCTTTCATTTTGCTCATTTTATAATAAAACTGTTTGCTCATTTTCTTAAATGAGTAGAAATGTTTGCTCATTTTTTTAAATGAGTAGAAATATTTGCTCATTTGCTCATTTTGCTCATTTTGCTCATTTACTCATTTTGCTCATTTGGAGAAATAGTCTTGGGTGTCTGTGAGCGTAGATATCTAAGGTGTACTATAAATATTCTCATAAAAATGCCTTGATTCACATTATTTTGTAAGAGAAGCACCTTCTACTGCCTCATCTTATTTTCCTGAATTTTGTTTGACAATTAGAGGTTAGCTATTTGCGATTAGTACATTAGCGTTAGGTTTGACTAGTCACATTTGTATTAGTTGTTTATGTAATAGTGTTTAGTAGTTTGTTGTTAGATTATTGGTACTTTATTAGGTAAAATGACCAATAAGGATATTGGAAGAATTTATTGGTGGTTTTTTTTTGGTAAAATGTAGTAAATTTGACCAACTTTAGGATATATTAGTCACTATACAACTAAATCCACAATCCTCTCTTTCAAAAAGCTCCTACTAGTAACTTTTTCAAATTAGCTTTTTGGGCTCAAACCTCTCTCAACCAAACACTCCCATTAGAGGTTTGGACTAGTCAAACCTCTCTATTCATCTCAAACTTCTCTTTTCATCCCAAAATTCTCTCAACCAAACACCCCGTATATGATTTTATTGTTACTAATATGTGCGTTTCATGATCGACGTAGATATCTAATATTGGACATGCTTGAATTTTGTGTGTGTTGCTCTTTTTAGCTTTTACTGCTTGTTATCACCATTCTTTTATAGCCAAATAAGGCCCAATAAAGCATTTTCATGCTTGATAAGATATCTGGATCACAATAAGCTAATTTCCATGCAAAAGGATTGCTTAATAACAAGTCACTTTAAAGTAGTCTTTAATTATGTGTTAATAAACTTACTTTTAACATAATTGCTTTTTAGGGAGCTTAACATGATAATATGTGGTTTGTAATTTATTTTTAGAATAATGTGTAAATCACACATCTGATGAAATAGATGTCAATTGCCAATATTGGTCAGATCTAAACATATGGCTTGATTTGTAACCTCAAACCCCCCAAATTCATTATTTGATTGACCAAAGCATTAAGCTATACATAAAGGGAAGCTTTAGTTGGATAAGTCCTGATCATTTTTTCCGAGGATTTTTCCTAGTTATAATAATAATAATAATAATAACTAGATTCAAATGCACGCAATGCGTGCTTTAAGTCATAAAAACATGTCCATATTAACATCAAATTGTATAATATATTTTTTAAAAAATAAAGGGCATTTTAAGGTATTTCAAGTGACACTGAAAAGTCCCCAAAAGTTGTCTTATACTTCTTTGTTGGAAAATTCAATTTTTAATAAAAAAAACTACTAAAAGTCACATTCTGAGAGCTCCCTTTTCGGGCGGTTGGAGATCATCTTAATTTTCTTCCTTTCGATAAATAAAAATAACAATAATAAAGAGACTTAATTTTCTTAAAATAGGACACTCTCAATCTAAGCAAAAAGAATTCCAACCACAAAGATACGCTCCATATTGAACGGCCAACCTAAAGAAACTAAATTTTACTTGTTTCCTCATGTCTTCTTCATTCTTTCAACAATCAAATTTTAGTTTATTGCTATCATCAACAATTAAAAAAAAAACTCAAGCTTTAGAATAGATCATAGGTCACAATACAATTTTACTTGAAGAGGGTATTGTTGTTTCGGTTTAAGGTGTTAACGACCGCGGTTCGAAGCATGATGATAACCATTTAAGCGCCCTTTTATGGTTTGTGATCAAGAGGGAAGAAATAAATACAAATAAAAGTGATCAAATTTTAAGAGGGAAGAATAAGAACACAAAAAGTATACAAAAAAAATTGTGTTACATTTTCTTGCTCCCTTGGAAAAAAAGATGGCACAAAATGCAAGTTCAACGACGAATATGGAGACAACCCCTATAGTATGTTATGCACCCACAATGATAACAACAAATGGGGTGTGGCAAGGAGATAATCCTTTGGATTATTCCTTACCACTTTTCATTTTGCAATTAACTTTGGTGGTGGTAGTAACTCGTGTTCTTGTTTTCCTCCTCAAACCACTTCGCCAACCTCGTGTCATTGCTGAAATTCTTGTGAGTACATTTTCATAATGTTTTTATACCTTCCTTTACCCTCTTGTTTGAGTCGTCGCAAGATGGCGTAAACTCTTTCATATATATGGCGCAACCCAAGCGTAACCGTTGTTTTTCAAGTTTCTAATTTCTTACCCCCATTTGAATCGAAAGAACTAAATAATTAGTATCTAGAATGACTGGAAAAGGAAAACAAGACCGTATATAATTTGATCGTTATGGGCAAATCCAAAATCTTTGTAGATAGAGCCAATCATTAGTTCCCAACCATGGGGCGAGTGAATCATTACACCGTTGTTAGATTTAGACAATTATTCACGACATGGCCTAATAATCTAAGGCGCTTTCCAATAATCAATGGTAAAATTGAGAGTATAACACCTATGTTATTACCTAATTTATTACTAATGGACCATGATAGATTTAAACTATGAAGGCCTTGAGGGTGGAAAAACATCTGCAATTGTTTCTTTTCTAATTTTCCAAAATCGTGGTGATTTGTTGAATTTAAACTATTAAACAGAATAGTTGTTGTAGGAAATTAATCTTTTCCTTTTCAGCCTCTTTTTTTGCAATTTAAAATGAAGAAATGAATCTATGCATTATAATAAGCTTATGATAATTTGAGTTATATGAAATCCATTCTACATCTCATTTATGTATGATCTCAACAGCAATATGCATAGTATATGATGGGGTATGTTAATGTGTAGTATAAACATTTAATATGCATTGTTTCTAATGTATGTTGCTTGCTTATGCTAAATGATCAAATAGGGTGGAGTTGTACTTGGACCATCAGCCCTGGGAAGAAATAAACACTTTGCCAATACAATATTTCCTCTAAGAAGTGTGATGGTGCTAGAAACCATGGCTAACATTGGCCTGCTGTATTTCCTGTTTCTGGTTGGTGTTGAAATGGATATAGCAGTAATCAAGCGCACAGGGAGAAAGGCGGTCAGCATAGCAATTGGGGGCATGATCATACCCTTTGTGGTTGGATGCACCTTCTCCCTCCTAATGCAACAGAAAAATGACAACGCCCACCATGGAACCTTTGTGCTGTTCCTCGGTGTTGCTCTTGCCGTCACAGCCTTCCCGGTGCTAGCTCGAGTTCTCGCTGAGCTCAAGCTAATCAACACTGAACTCGGGCGAATTGCCATGTCATCAGCCCTTGTCAATGACATTTGTGCTTGGGTGCTCCTAGCCTTGGCCATCGCCCTTGCCGAGACCAACTCCTCTAGTCTCACTTCGCTTTGGGTGATTCTCTCAAGCACGGCTTTTGTGGTGGTGTGCATTTTCTTGGTTCGGCCTTGCATCATGTGGATGATCCGTCGTACACCTGAGGGTGAGCCGTTCAGTGACTTTTACATATGTCTCATCCTCACAGGGGTTATGATCTCGGGGTTCATCACCGATGCTATAGGAACACATTCTGTGTTTGGGGCATTTGTCTTTGGTCTCATCATCCCAAATGGACCTTTAGGGGTAACCCTTATAGAAAAGCTTGAAGATTTCGTCTCAGGACTTCTACTTCCTCTGTTTTTCGCCATCAGCGGTCTTAAGACTGATATTCGTCAAATTGGTGGCCTTAAAGTCTGGTTCAATCTCATGCTTGTCATTGTACTAGCTTGCGTTGGCAAGGTTATCGGCACTGTTGGTGTCTCCTGTTTCTACAAAATGCCCTTACGTGAAGGAATCACCCTTGGTTTGCTCATGAACACCAAAGGTCTGGTCGAAATGATCGTCCTTAATGTGGGAAAGGACCAAAAGGTGAGAAAACCAATAGATGCATCTATTTCCTCATATTATATACATTTCTATTATAAAAAATGTTAATTGGTACTTATAAGTTATAAAGGATCAAGATAGACTTTACCACATTCAACAAATCTTGCTTTTCTGAGATCAATTATGTGATTGCAGGTCTTAGATGATGCATCATTTTCAATTATGGTTATCTCAGCATTGATAATGACTGGTGTGATTGGTCCCCTGGTCACAGCAATTTACCGGCCAGCAAGGAGATCTGTGGCATACAAGAGAAGAACCATACAGAAATCCAAACCAGACGCAGAATTGAGAATACTGACTTGCATCCACACCCCAAGGAATGTGCCGACCATCATAAATCTTCTGGAAGCCAGCCATCCAACAAGAAGATCCCCTATATGTGTGTACGTACTACATCTAGTAGAACTAACAGGTCGGGCATCGGCAATGCTCATAGTCCACAACACCAGAAAGTCAGGAGGGGGAGCCTTGAACAGAACACAAGCTCAGTCAGACCACATCATCAATGCCTTTGAGAATTACGAGCAGCACGCTCAAACTGGGTCTGTTTCGATTCAGCCCCTGACAGCTATTTCTCCATACTCCTCAATGCATGAAGATATTTGCCACTTAGCAGAGGAAAAGCGAGTGGCACTTATTATCATCCCCTTCCATAAGCAACAAACAGTGGACGGAGGCATGGAATCAACAAATCCAGCCTTCCGAATTATAAATCAAAATTTATTAGCCAATGCCCCTTGCTCAGTTGGGATCCTTGTCGACAGAGGGTTAAGTGGGTCAACCAGATTGGCTGCAAACCAGGTTTCTCACAACATAGCAGTGCTCTTCTTTGGTGGGCCTGATGACAGGGAGGCTCTTGCATATGCATTGAGGATGTCAGAACACCCAACCATCACTCTGACTGTAATGCGGTTCATACCAGGTGATGATGCTTCACGAACAACATCTGTGGAGCCAAGTCGTGAGCCCGGGGACCCAAGAGTATTGACTGTGATAACTGATGCTGAACAAGAAAAGCAACTAGATGAAGAATTTATCAATGACTTCAAAATGAAGATCGCCAACAGCGATTCAATAACGTACACAGAGAGGATTGTTAACAATGGGGGAGGAAACAGTGGCTTCCATAAGAGCAATAGAAAGTGTTCATGATCTCTACATAGTGGGAAGAGGACAAGGTGTGATATCACCACTTACAGCAGGTCTAACAGACTGGAGTGAGTGTCCTGAGCTTGGAGCAATAGGTGACATGTTGGCATCATCAGATTTTGCAGCAACAAGTTCTGTGCTAGTGGTGCAACAATATGTTGGTTTAGGACCACAACATGAGTCTCTTGCAACGCCCGACAGCCCCACTGCTCCTGGTGATATTGATGAGCATTTAAACGCAGAAGTGAATCAAATGAACCAAAGACAACCACCACCAAAGGGTCAGAACACTTTCAGTCTGTAACACTTTAGACAGAACCTAGTGAAACTTTACGAAGCTCAGACGCCGCTTTAATATCTGAAAAGAAGCAATGTGAATATTTTATTGCGGCATTGTTTTTAGCATATATAGGATTCCTCCCCAAAAAAAAGATTACAAATATGTGCCCTTTATACTCAAATTCTTTTCTACAAGAAATAGTTTCATGATTTCATCTTCTGCCAAAGCCGCCCTTATTCCCACAACTTCTTCATTAGAGACTAAAGCTCTAACTACCATGCCTATATCTATCTTCAATTTGTGTAACAGTTATGAAGGCCCACATGTGAGTTTCTAATTAATTACTTGGGAGGGGGGTTTTATGTATAGTTTTCATATGTATCATTTATGAGTTTAATATTGTTAATAGTTCCTCCATATCAAATTATCATCTAAATACTGAACCTGACACCACCCTGCAATATATTTACACACTGAATAAGTGAATATGAGGTAATACCATCCAATTAAGTGTCTTTTACATAGAGGCATATCCACACATCTAAAGCAAAAAGTTGTGCATAAAACAATTTTCACTTTCTCTTCCCTAAGGACGAATATGGATGTTTAAACTGTTTATAGCAAGAATGCAAGACTCCACCAAGGAAAACAAATTAAAGGTGTAGTAAATTATAAATTCCTACACCTACTAAACAAAGTGTTTTACAATAAGCTCCTCATCTCTACGAAGTATCTTCTAACCCTGTAAGTCTTAAGTTCGGGTCCAACTATGGTTTAAATTATTAAAGAAGGTATCAGAAGTTCAGAACCCATTCTAACACTTATTGACCAGTATTGCAATCAAGTTTTCAATGAGCCTACTAGACAACTTGGTAATACAAAATATGACTGTGATACCAAGTTAGTCAATTTATTGCTCTCGGCAAAAGTATAACTCACATCATATCAGTATGCATCTAGCAAGATATCTACTTACATTAATAACAAACATTATCTTTCGTGGATCTGGAGTTTTTAAGGTTAATGCTTCTGCTGGAAATCAACATGGGACAGAGGGCAACAGAAAGAAATTGATCACCTATGTAAGGAGGGGTAAGAAAGACTTTCCTCCATAAGAAGACAAAAGCAGAGAATGACAGCTGGAGGCAGAATATTCCTAGAATTCTGTACCTAGGACTGATTATTCCTTAGGTGAGGTGGCCTGGTAGGAAATTGCTGTAAATCAGGTAGGAAGCTTCCCATGCTCCTCCTGGTAGTTTAAATAGGAGGATGGAAATAAGTTAAGGCATAGAAGAATTTTGATTAGCTTCCTAGTTGTATTGGAGAGAACTCACCTCTCGAAAGTGAGCCCAGTTGTATTAATTCCGGAACCTTTCCCTATTAATATAACATATCCCAGTTTCTATCCCATTATATTTCGATCCTCAAGTCGGTTTCCAAGAACTGGTATCGTAGCAAGGTTGTTAACCATGGCCCCCACACAACCGCAAAGGGTTGAGCAGCTAGAACAGACTTCGCTGGGCTGCACGCCACCTTGAATGAGGTGATGATGAACCAGCGGACCATGGGAGAGAAGTTATCCGAGAAATGGCTCGGTTGAGCCGGCGTTTGGAAGGAAGAGGGACAGAGACGAGAGAGAACCACGATTTGGCGATGAACCCGATGAGGGAAGAACAGAAGAAGTTTATGGCGAGAGATGAGGGCAATGTTTGCAAAACCCAAGAACCCCACATCAAGACTCTCCGCCACTTTCGTTGTTCATCAATGACCACCATTTCAACCACAAAATCAGCCACCTTTTCAACCACAAAATCAACCACCTCTCCAACCCCCACCCCTTAACCCACTTTTTAACCCACCCCTAAACCAAGAACAACAGGAGGATACGTTTGTGCAACCACCCCTTACACTCCAAACACCCCCGCCTCAACCCTTGGAAATTGGAGGTTTAAAAACTTGACTTACCCTTGTTCGATGGAGTCAACCCGGATGGATGGATCTTGAGGGCGTAAAGGTACTTTAAATTCCACCGCCTCAGGAGCTCGGAAAAAGTCAAGCCGCGGCGGTAGCACGGGAGGGGATGCGTTACTATGGTTCCAATGGGAGAATGGGAGGAGGGAAGTCCGGCGATGGGAGGAGCTAAAGGCCCTAGTGTTGCGTCGGTCGACCCACGGCGGCGGGGACCCGCATGAGCGGTGGTTGGGACACAAACAGCCTCCAAGATGGAGTGACGGAGTATGTGCGGCGCTTCATTGAGGCCGCACCCCGGCAGAATTCCCAAGAGATCGCCAAGGGGGCATTCCTCGTGGGCTTAATGAGGATATACTATGGAGGTTCGACTTTGGGCCCAAGGAATTTGGAGATGGCGATGGATCTTGCCATCAAGGTTGAGGAGAAACCGAAATGGGCCCAAACAAAAAGAAGCCCAAGTAGCTCCGTAACCCTTAACACCTATTCCTCTCTACCCCAAACCCGATTTACCCCCCGCCCAACATTCAACACATTCCCAAGCTCGGATCCACCCAGTCCACCGCCCAACAACCAAGGGCTTACCCTCTCAAAACTTCTCAACCTTTAACCCCCCAAATCCACCCAAAGCAGTAACTTTTCAAGACCCACGGGCGAAGTAAGAAGGCTCTCGGATCAAGAGATGCAAGACAAGCGTGAGAAAGGACTTTGCTTTCGATGTGACGACAAGTGGCATGTGGGCCACCGTTGCGGAAAAAAAGAGCTCGGCGTCCTATGAGCCGCGAAGAAAATGGGGAAGAAGAGAGTGTGCCACCTGAGGTTGGTGGTGGCGGATCCGGCCCGACCGAGTTGGAGGTGAGCCAACCCGAAATTTCTTTAAACTCCAGATCGGGGTTCAAAGCCCCAAAGACTATGAAGTCAAGGGAACACATTCAGGGCAAGAGGTGGTGGTGATGATCGACCCAGGGGCCACTCACAACTTCATCTCCACCACTCTCGTTGAGAAGCAGCTACGGCCACTCCTACCCGTGGATTCGGGGTCACCCTTGGTACTGGCGAGTCACTCAAGGACATGGTGAATGTAAGTCCATTTTATTACAAACCTTCAAAGTATTGAAATTATTGAAAATTTCCTCCTCTTGAACTTGGAAACTCGATCTTATCTTGGGAATACAATGGCTAGAAAAACTAGGAACCATGACCAACAACCGGAAAACACGGACTATTAAATTTTCGTAGGGCAAGATATCGTGACTTTCAAGGGAGATCCTCTTTAGGAAGGACTTTTGATATCCCTAAGGGCTATGATGAAAACGATTGTAAAGGAGGGAATGGGGTATTTAGTTGAGTTAAATGGTCCGGAAGGAGAGGAAAACAAGCCCACCACCAAAAAATTCCACCCGCCTAACGACCATTCTAGCCAAACACCAAGAAGTCTTCTCATGCCTAACTCCCTACCACCTTTCGAGGGGTGAGGGGGTCATGAGCATGCTCGTGGTTTTGAAGGAGGGTAATGACCCCATTAGTGTCCACTATTCAGGTATCCCCAAATCCAAAAGGATGAAATAGAAAACCCGATTCAGGGACATGCCGCAAGGTGGCTCATTAGACCTTCATCTAGCCCTTTTTCAAGCCCTATTTCTTGGTGAAAAAAAAAAGACGGAGGTTCTCGAGGTCACGACTTACTCGAGCCCTTAACAAATCCACCGTGCCTGGACAAATATCCAATACCCATGATTGATGAGCTCTAGATGAACTAAGGGGGGGCCGCCATTTTTCCAAGTTGGACCGAAGTCGAGGTTACCATCGATCGAAATGAAAGAAGGGATGAACACAAAATGCCTTTTCGCACCCACCAAGGGCACTATGAATTTTTGGTGATGCCTTTTGGCCTCACCAATGCTCCCGCCACCTTTCGCCTCCTTGATGAATGAAGTCTTTAAGCCATACCTCCGAAAATTTATCTTGGTTTTCTTTGATGACATCTTGATCCATAGCCCCACCCTAGACCTCCACAAAGAACACCTAGACTTAGCCCTATCCCAACTTGCCCACCATCAACTTTATGTTAATGCGAAAAAGTGTGAATTTGGGGAACCCAAGATAGCCTATCTTGGCCATGTGATATCTGCTTGCAGGAGTATCACTGATCAATCCAAAATTACAAACCCATGACGAGTGGCCACAACCCAAAAACATCAAGGGATTGAGGGGATTTTGGGCCTCACAGTATTAGCGTAAAATTTGTAGTCGGCTATGCTAAAATTGCTTCTCCTTTCGACCCAAATGCTCAAAAAAAGACAACTTCTTGTGGACACCGGAAGCCAGCCAAGCTTTTCACTCCCTTAAACAAGCCATGACATCTCGTACCCATCTTAGCCATGCCTCGATTTTTCCAAGCTTTTCACAGTTGAGACAGATGCATCTAGCTATGGATTGGGGGCGCTGTTGTCCCAAGAAGGACACCCTATCGCCTTCTTTAGCCAAACCGGGGCCCGTGAGCTAAGTTGAAATCAATTTATGAGAAAGAGTTGATGGCAGAGTAGTCTTTGCCATTATGGTTGAGGCACTTACCTTTTGGGCGTAAAATTCACCATCAAAACATCAACAAAGTCTCAAGTTCCCGTGAACAACGAGAGATTGGTCCCGAGTACCAAAGATGGGTGAGTAAACGGCTGGTTTACTTTGACATCGCCTGGTCCGGGACACCAACACAAGAGCGATGCTTTGTCAAGACAAACTGGGAGGGAACTTGAATTGGGGGGCCCTACCACAACCCGCACCTTTTCATGGGAGAAATGGCTTCCCACTATTAAGCAAGATCCTTTCATCAGCTCAATTAACCTCGGAAGGTATTGGAAGGGCAGTGGATATCCTAAAGGGTTCACATAGACCAAGGCCAACCCGCTTTATAAAGGAAGGCCGGGTCCCGCCTAAGAAGTTGTCCCCATAGCGGACCTCCTCGGGGAGTACCATGATGGGCCTTTAGGGGGTCATTCGGGTGACCTCGCACATACCAAAGGCTCTCTTCGGAATGGTATTGGCTTGGGATGCGAAGAGTAAGGGCCAAATATGTTCAATCATGCCACACTCACAACAGAAAGGAAGCAATCTTCACCGACACCAGGAGGCTCGCTGCAGACCTTTGCCCATTCCCCAATCAAGTTTGGGAGGAAATCGGCATGGATTTCATTGAAGGCCTCCCAATCTCTCGAAGCAAGGACTCTATATTGGTGGTGGTGGACAAAGTTAACAAAATATGCTCATTTTATGGAGTCAAGCACCCTTTCACAGCCCCTATGGTGGTGAGATTTTCACGAAGGAGGTCATCAAGCTTCATGGGACACCCATCACCATAGTATCGAGATAGAGATAAGATCTTCCTTAGCCTATTTGGAAAGAACTTTTCAAACTTCAAGGCACATACCAGATCACAAAGCCCTCTTATCACCCACATGATAGGGGCAAACAGAGGTAGTGAACAAGGTCCTAGAAAGCTATCTAAGATGCTTCATTGGGCAAAACCAAAATCTTGGGGGAGTGGCTCATTGGGCGGAATACTGGTATAATACCGGTTGGCATGCGTCCCACTCATTGCACCCCTTTCCAAGCCTTATATGGGAGAGCACCACCCCACCTCACTAAGTATACGGGCAGGCGGACCTCGGCATCATCAGTGGAGGAACAATTGGTGGAACGTGATGCAAGACTAGATGATCTCAAATTTAACTGGCTGAGGGCACAACACCACATGAAGCGGTATGAGGATGGCAAAAGGAGGCGTGGTTTCTTTCCAGTGGGGAGGCAACTTTACCTTAAACTCCAACCGTATAGACGAAGTCCCCTGTCAAATCGGTGAATGATAAACTTAGCGACGAGTTTTATGGTCCGTTTGAAGTTCTTCAAAGAGACCAGTGCTTTATAAGTTAAAACTTCCCCCATGGCTAGGATACATCCTTGTCTTCCATGTATCTCAACTCAAGCGCTCGTAGGACCTATCACACTAACCCCACAATTCCCACAACCTCGTCACTGACTTGGTTATGGAAACAACCCAGGAGCACTCCGGACATCGGGTCCACTTCCTCACACACAGTCCAAACCCCACGAGGTGCTCATCAAATGGAAAGATCTACCCCGCCTATGAAGCTACTTGGGAGGATTTCACTATGGTAACAGATTGTTTTCCCACTTTCCACCTTGAGGACAAGGTGGCTCTTTGAGGGCAGTAATGCTGGAAATCAACATGGGACAGAGGCAACAGAAAGAAATTGATCACCTATGTAAGGAGGGGGTAAGAAAGACTTTCCTCCATAAGAAGACAAAAGCAGAGAATGACAAATTGGAAGCGGATATATTCCTAGAATTCCGGTACCTAGGACTCGATTATTCCTTAGGTGAGGTGGCACGGTAGGAAATTGTCAGAATCGGGTAGGAAGCTTCCCATGCTCCTCCCGGTAGTTTAAATAGGAGGATGGAAATAAGTTAAGGCATAGAAGAATTTTGATTAGCTTCCTAGTTGTATTGGAGAGAACTCACCTCTCGAAAGTGAGCCCATTGTATTAATTCCCGGAACCTTTCCCTATTAATATAACATATCCCAGTTTCTATCCCATTATATTTCGAGTCCTGCCGTGTTTCAAAGACCTTCCTATTACACATCTTCTTTAATCAGCCAACATCCTATGTACAATGGTAATGACTCTCCAATGTACTCTCTCACCGTTCTCTCTCTTCAAGCTACTCTAAAAAACTATATCTTAAAAAACACCCAACAACAGTTTAGCTCTTTAAAGAGCTCTCCATTCACTTTTCACTATGCAATGGTCCCCATATCAATTAATGAAACTCACTCCTTTGGCCATATGTCACCAATTGATTGGTTAGGCAAAGGAGAGCCATTTCCCATTTCTCCCAAATGGTATCAACCATAATTAATAAGAAGAAGAGAAAGTATCATTTTTGCAAATTTCCCAAGCACTAAATATCCGAATTCTCTGCATAGCAACAATGAGCCCCATCTTTCAAATACAAAATAAATAAAAACTCCGTAAAGAATCCATGCCATAAAATGATAAAACTCTTTTGAGCATCTTTTGTTCCTTTTTATTTTGGGTTTAGGGTGAGTTTGATTTCGTGTAGGTATCAAGATTCTCCAAATCATATTCAATCACCGGACTAAGCAAACGCTAATGCTTCACAACATTAAGACAACATCCAACTAACCGGATACATCACGAGTAAGGATGGCAATAAGTTAGAGGTTAGAACCACTACCCGAGGTCTACTTCATTTTATTTCGGTGAGGTCTCCGTCTAGGTGTTTTCGGGCCGAGTATGGGTCCCAATCTAAAAAATCGCTTTTGGATCATTTTCTCTTAACTAAAACTCAAAAACACTTCTAGATCATTTTCTCTTAATGCACCATCTTCAATTACAAAATAAAAACAACACTCAGCTGACAAATTCTTGCTGCAGGTTCAATTTGATACGAATTCTAGATACAAAATAATACGGACGAACAAACACTTAACCAATAAATTTGACCATGTGAAATTGATAATCGATGACAAACATCCATCACAACTAACATTTTCAACGGAAAAGTTCACACAAAGTAAATCAAAAGCAACTTTAAAACCGAGAAATGCACTTCAATTTGTCCAAAAAAGTAGTAATTAGAGGTGAAAATTTTGCCTTACCAATGATCTTCCACCAAGCACCCTTTATAGCTAGGTGACCAACACCTTTAGTAGCGAGGTAGATCCATCATCCATACCTAGAATGAACCGCCATAACAATCACAAATAATATATTAATTTCACAATCACCATTGTTTCACAAGCTGTAGACTAAAAATGCTTTGTAAGAGGTGGTGAACCCCTCCCCCCTTTCTAGGAAAAAAAAAGGAAAAGTTTCTTCTTCAGATTTACTCTTCCTTCTGATTTAGCTTATTCTTCATCCACAATCCTCTTCAATTCTAAATTTCTAATTTGAAATTTAAAAGACAAAATAGTGCTAATAGTTTGATTTTTTAAAGGAAATGAATACACATACGTTTCTAATTTCTTCCATAAAGAACTAAAAGAGGAAGCATCTGTTTCAAGTATCTAATCACCTTTCAGCCTCATTTATCTTATCACGAATTCTCAATGAATCAGCCCCAATCCTCTTCAATTAAAACTGTGTTATGGTAGAATAATCCCAGTTAGTAGTTAGAGATTGAAAAGAAGAAAGCTTGGAAAGAAAAAGAGAATCAAATATACATAAGCACAACTAAGAAGGAAGAAAAGAAAGGCTCGAATATTCTAACTGGAAAAAAAAAGAGAAAAGAAAAGAAGATAAATCATGCAAAAGAAACAACTAACCAAATTCTTTTGCCGAACCATATCGCCTTTCTGTACTATTTCTTATTTAGTTCTGAATAGCCATAGATGGTTATAAACAATATCCACGTCACCATACACTCACTCAGGATTCTTGAGAATAAGGAGGAAGGTGAATAAAATATGAGGGTCTCTGCCTCTCTGGTCATACACAATGCAGAAGAGAGTAAGCATCTTCCTGCATTATGCTGAAAAATGAATAGCAGAATGTTGAAAGGTTTTTATGCAGATATGAAAGAATCACCAATTCACCACACTATTCAAATGTCAAATGAAAGGTACATGATTTCACATGCAAGATTGCAAGCGTCTCATTGGAAGATACTTTGTAAGAGGAGATCAATCATGACTCCACCTTACAAGATGGTGTGAAACAAATACTTCAATGAGCATATGGAAAGGTTGTAGACATGTACAGATAGTTCCACATAGTGAAACAGCAAATGAAAGGCAAACGTTGAACACCTAATGTGCAATAGAAAGTAAGTTTGACATGAGCATCTAATATACAATAGAAAAATAAACGACATGAGCCTGGACACATACCTGTTAAGACATGAACGTTTCTCAAAACCAAGCCTCCTTTATGCTTCTCAATCTAAAGGTTTGTTAAAGAGGCACCAATTCCTACAGAAAAACCTCTTTTCCCACTTATGCAATCATTTCCAGGAACCAAAATCAATAGATTGAAGTGATATTGCACCTAGATACAGGTCTTTCAGGTGCTGCTTACACAACCCAATACGTCTGTTATTCAAACTGGGATGAATACAACTTGAAAACCCAGTATTCCAACCAGGAAATTTCTGCCTTTCCATCACATGAAGTATGTAAACACACGGAGCCGCAGCTGTGCAACCCATAACAAAACAG
Organism: Beta corolliflora; assembly: GCA_947648045.1. Classification (NCBI taxonomy): domain Eukaryota; kingdom Viridiplantae; phylum Streptophyta; class Magnoliopsida; order Caryophyllales; family Amaranthaceae; genus Beta; species Beta corolliflora. The sequence goes on along the minus strand of CANSZD010003325.1, from coordinate 72,924 downwards.
TTACATGGCCTGGACAGGCTCACCATCCGGGCAAGAGAAAGTTGGCACAATCCACTATAAGAAATTCCATACATCAAGGCCTCGGTCATTATCAAGAATACAAGAATCCATTGTATCTTCGCGAATTCCATGCTCAACGTCCTGGCTGAGAGAAATGCTGCTCAGCTGTGACTCAAAATGTTTCTCTACCTCAGATTCATGTATTCTATATTTTAGTGCAAGTGTCCGGATGCAAGACTTCCTAACTTGATCTGAAACAATTGTCTTTAGCTCGTAAAAGTTTTCACATTCACTGTACCATCTCAGCCATCTATGTCCAATACCAGAAAACCAATCAATTATTTGACAGCTATCCTGTAAAATGAGAATGCGTACTGCACGGGCATATCCATCATCATTGACCAATCCATAGCGTAAAAGACGCTTCTCTATGAAATTGACAGGAGCTACAACCTTTGTGATAATCTCACATTGTTGAGACGATCCAGTATTTGGCAACAGCGAAAGTAGAGATGCAGTTTCAGAAGAATTGTATTCTTCAACAAGTCTCTGGAATTCATAGTATGAGTCCCGCAGAGATGGTGGAAGTGCAGGTTCGACAATGCACTTTGATAAAATTTCTTCTTCACTGGTTCCAGCATATGTCTTTACATCTTGCATCCAAATCTTTACTAAATGCTTATACCAATGATCGGTTTCCATGCCTGATTTACGATAGCAGGACATTTTGCTCAAGAGAGAGTTATTATCAGCTAAATGTCTTATCTCTGATTCCTTAACCTTTCTCAAACCATGAGCCAGCCACTTCTTACCTATTCTCACCATCCCAGCATCCCAAATTTCTTGTTTCTGCAAAGCAAATAATTTCACCTTCTCCTTTAACTTATGAACTGCTCTTACTGCTGGACTATCTCTAATGGTTCTAAGAACTAATGCGCCAGCAAAACGAACACCTTGGCCATGCTCACATGGTACTATCTTGACGTCGCTGTTGACATCTAAATGAAGACAATCCTGAAAGTAATTCTGAACCTCAGAATTTAAGCGAAACCGCCGCTTCTTTAGAACCAGAAACTGCAAAAGTATTTCATCCATGAAGCGACAAGAATAAACTCCTAAGACCAGAACACTCAGGTTTGGTGTTGTCATCCCTGCATTTTATTTGCCTTCTAAACCAATTTCTCAACTTTGAATGAGGCTGTTTTCCGTCAAGATCAGAACTGGAATCAAGAGCCTCATATTTCAATGACAATCTATGGAACTCATCATCAAAAAGATCGAGATAAATATTCATCAATATAGGGGATAATATTCCCTCTTGAGGCAGGCCCTGACCTTTTGGGGAAACCTCCAAATTCTACATTAAGTACCTGTGCATCAAACATGCTCCGAAACATCTCAAATAATGAGTGGTCCTCAATCTTATCCTCCATGGTTGAGATCAGTTTAGCAAGTACTAGAGAATCTACCTTCTTGCCTACAAGCATGGTAAACCACCAATCAGGATCACGAATCTCCTTGCAAATGTACTTAAAAGCTGATAAGTGCCCTCTTCCACTTCGACCACCATGAGAAATCTTCGAGAAGTGAGGCTTATAAACAACTTCCAAAACCATCCTTATGGCTTCTTGAACAATCCTCAATTTCAAACTAGGAAGGACAAGTATTTCTTTACTACTACGCCCTTTGTCGAGACTCTGAATGTATTAGCTTTCACATCAAATCTATCATTTACTAGCTCTTCCGACATGGACTCAAAACAGATGTCTACATTCTCCCGTGTTGCAACATCAACATTCGAGCTAATTCGAACACAATTATAAGCATCCAAAAGGGTCTTAGGATCAGCAACAACTTTCACAAAAAGATCATGAAACTTCCATTCACATACTGCTGCTTTACTCTCTTCTTAACACGCATTTCGAGCAGCCGTTTCATCCCACCTCTACCCATTTGAGGCCTATCAGTGTCCTTAACATTATCAGGAGGTGAAGACTCAACCAATACAGAAGCTAAACTCTTTGCTAAAGGTATTTTCTCAACAACATTTTGATTCTCTTGAAGGGTTGAAAAATAAGCTTCAGAAGCTAAATTTCTTCTACCCATATAATCTCCTGACCCAATTCAACAACAGAAAAAACACTCATCATGCATATTTTCACAAAATTTAAACAATATAAAAACCAACAATTACTATGATTCTGCAACATGATAATATATTCAATTATTACATAATGCGTATATATATACTTGAAAAAAAAAAAGTTACTTACTTGGAGCAGCACACAGTTGATTAATGATTGGAGACGTTTTTGCAGGAGAAAATTCATGAAACCCAACAAAGAAGGACCCTTTTTTGCTCAAGTTTAAGAGCCTCATGAACCACATCAGTCAAGCAAACCAAATCTAGAAGTTACAAAGGGGAATTTATAGCGTTTGGGTAAATAATTTAGGGAGAGGAGAGTGAGAGAGGTTTCAGTAGGATTGCTAAGGGTGCCTGAATGGCCGAGTGCTGTGCTAATTCTCCTACCTTGTGTTTGTGTGGGTGCGTTTTGTATTTTGTGTGGTGTGTTGTTGGAATTTTTGTTTTGAAAAAGGAGTACAGATGGCCGAGTCAAATGACTCCGACCACTATCTGACTTGACCCGACCTAAAAAAATAAGCAGACCCAAAATAAAGCTGGTTAGTGTCTAACTCCAATTCTGACTTTAATTTAGTAACAAATAGAAAGTAAAGAAAAGGCATTAAAGCCTATATGAGATTAAAATTTAGCTTTCTTTTCGGATGAAATCGGCGCAACAACACATATATTTTATTGGGCACAACCAACAGCCTTTTCACAACCGTCGCCTATATAACTTAATGATGGACATAACTTGCAGAACATGAGAAAGCCAATAATACTTGTTGAGATGATTTGAAGAACATCGCATGACCTATGAGAGCTCATCACTTCACCAAAACAAGTTCCTAACACAACATGACTTTTTCAAGCTAATAAAATGAGAAATGAATGGAACTAGAATATACACTAAATAAATTACAAGTCTTTCCATTAACCGTTTGACAATATATATTTACTCTCATAAGCCGTATATCTACCTCTTTTATACTGGTTCTAGATTCAAAGTTGACTAAACAAGTAAGAAAAACATAACAATCTTTGGAATTTAGGCATGCCACTATAAGAGGTCGAATAAAAATGAAGTTAAAAACTGAGAAAAAAAGCAGAATATAAAAAAAGAAAAAAAGTAAAATTTTAACTTGTGGAGATATGTAGCAATCCTCAAGAACAATATGTCATCACAAACAAAAAAAATTCTCGCAAAAAAAAATAATTACCGAACTTCAACTATGGTGTTCCGCTTAAAAGGTGTCGAAACTTTTACATAATCTCAAAGCCGATCCCAACTTTGAGGGAGTGTTTTCCCAAATCGGTTATTTCAATCTAAACGACCTCTCAAATCTGGTTAATTAAAATATATGATAATCTTCCATAAATCTTTTTAATTCAAGTAGCTTAACTCAATTGATGAGTACGATATATCATAATTAACCAATTTAGCATGTTATCAATCAAGGTAAAGGAGCATAAAATTACAAAATTATGTCAAATTTCCCAAATTGAAAGGGTATGGTGGAAGTGAAATATTATTACAAATTTACAAGAATCGATCTCATAAAAAACCCAGTATTTTGTCTTCCCCAATTGTTTTGCCGCCTTCGCAAATATTTCTCCCCATCTCTCCAGCACTTCTCATCTGTCTGTCCAACACTGAGAGACACAAACAAAGACGTTGGTCAACCCACTTCTCCGGATATGCCACAAGGTTTCAATCTTATCTTATATAGTATCAATACTTTGTAACATTAGTATTATATATTATGAGAAAATTATTTGACAAAATGCAGTTGTTTGAATGAATTTGCAGATTTACCAGGGTTTTATTATGACCCAGAAAAGAACAGATACTTCCCAATAAAGGGTCCAATTCCTGGTTCTACCCGTAAACCAGTTCTTCCTCCTCAAAACCCTGTTCCCCTTCCTACCAAGGTGAGTTTTTTGCTGAAAAGTTTGATTGTTTTTATTTTTTGAGGAATACCCAGGTCTTAGAATCTTGGGTTTTGTTTTAAATAGGTCTTAGGTTGTCATAGAAGTACAATAAATGATGTGGTTGATCATGAAATATTTGGCATTGCATTAAGTTTTTTCCTATTCTGAATTTTAGAACTTTATCATAGGTACCAAGCAAGCCTAAGAAGGATAGTAGAATTTCTAAGTTGGTTAATTGTAGGGAGTTGTATGGTAGTATTATTGATTTTGGCGATCGGAAGGGTAGCTTTCAAGAAGAATGCAAAAAGAAGCTGACCTCTCAACCAAAGGTATTTATGTTTGTATTTCTGTATTTTCTTCCTATGTGTGTTTTTTTGTTTTCGAAAGGTTTTTGGTTTGATGGAAATAGCATCTTGGAACTGTTGTGTGAGGTTGTGTACTTATGTGTATTAGAGTTCTCTTTACGGCATTGCATCACATTAGACGGGAGCCTTGTTTAGGGCAATTTTATGATCTTAACGATTGTAATTTTTACATAGGGTGTGTTCCTCTTTACCTATAAAATATACTCCCTCCGGTTTTATTTAATTGTTACAGTTCACTCTCCGGAGAACCAAGGAAATTGTGCAAAAAACAAGGGAGAAGTACAAAAAAAGAATTTTTCGTTTTAGGAAATGTAAAAGAAGCATTAAAATAATGTAGGAGAGAGAAAATAGGATAGGTGGGAAGGTTTTAGGTGGATTAATAAAATGGGTGGTGGGGTATGTGAGGTAGAAAAGTTTAAAAAGTTGATGTGATAGGTTACCATATAAGGAAAAGTAAAAGTGTAAACAATTTAATAAAACGGCCAATAAAGGAAAGCGTAACAATTTTAAAAAAACGGAGGGAGTAAGTTTTAGGGCTGATGAAGTCCGATCATAAGTATATGGTAAAACAGGCTGGTCAAGTCTAATTAGGATTAAGTTCAGATAAGTTCAGGTCAAGAGAATGCACCCATAGTGAATATTTATGTCCGGGTTTGTGTTTCTATTCAAACTATAACGTTCATCTAATTGTTATGAACTTGAAATTCTGTTTAACTTTCTTGACCCTATATTATAGACCTCTATTTTACCCCAAAGATCTATGTTTTTAGATTGTTGAGAACCAGTTATAAGCATTTGAGAAGGATTATTTAATAGGTGAGACCTTATCTACTTGGTTGTCTTTATGATATTGTTGTGGCGAAAAGATTTCATTAGTAAGAGGTTTCAATATCAAAAGAGACTATCTAAACTCTTGTGAAGGGGTTAGACTTCAGTCTCACTGAAGAGAGTTTGTTTGGTTTGCCCATTACTTAATGTCCATGTTCAGTGTACCAGCTAGTGGTTTGCAAACTGGAGAAGATCAAAAGAGAATATCTGTGTATGTCTTTTAAAGAGAATACTGAATAGAAATGGTCCCATTTGGTAGTTGGAAAGAAGTATGTTGTGCCCAGTAGGATTGGGGTCATAGGGGATCTGTCAAAGAGTAAAGTGGAGGACATAGTTGGCAAAAGCAGAGTTGCTTCATTCCAGATCAAGTCAATAGGAAACAAACATTTCGTATTACATCCAATATGAGGCAATTCCAGAGGTTTCTCTAACCTACTTCCTCCAAAAACAACTTGTTTCTTAAAAAGTTTTCAACTTTGCAGTTCACAGCTAAGTCTCTTGAACAACCAGGAATTCTGGTAAAGGAGAACTATGTAAAAACTTGCAGCTTGTACTCCATATGTTTACACCCTTTAAACTTCACTCAGAGACATCTGGCTATAGATGATGGTAAGGATTCTGTGAATAGTAGGCCGGGCTACGCACTTCACCTCATTAGTAACGTTTTACTTCCAAATGGAAAACCCGACTCATGGCGTCTTGCGATTAGTGAGCGATATGTTGGTGATGCGTTTGATGCGCAAAGTGAGGGCATGACAAGTTGCTGGTCATCAATCTTCGGTATCGATTTCCACGTTTTTGTGTCGTGACCATGTAGTTGATGATAGTGGCAGTATCTTTGAAGATTTTGTCCAACAAGATTTGCTCCGGAGCACCGAGGAAGTGGAAGAATAACTCCTTGATCTGGTAATCTGCGGAAGATGGTAGCTTGGGACTGCTGTTGAGGAAACGATTGCTGTTGAGGAAGCGATTGCCTTGTGTTTGATCGTGGTCCTTCATGGGCTAAAATGACAATGTCATGATCGACAAAATCTTTATCAAGGAAGATCATAACATTGATCAGTAGCATGTCCCATATTTTCCAATGTTCGTCCCAGGAGGAGGTACAGATACGCCTTGGCCTGAATAAGGCCTTCTTTCCTCAGATGATCGTATACAATGCTTTGGGTCCACTTTTGATGGGCTGAATTAAGATATTAGTTCAGGACACAGGATACAAGCCCTAGTTCTCTTTTTTTCCTTTTTCTCATTATCAATGGTGAAGGGAGGAATGGAAGAATGACTTCTTCAAGCACACCACCAATAAACTTTAATAACAAATAAAATCAACAAAACCAGATGGAAAGGTTTAAAATCCTTAAACTACTCAAAAGAAATGTCCCGTGGACAAGGATCATCCTAAACAAACAAAATTACAGTAAAAGTTTTTTTTTTAAATAAACATTCCGTTTCTTATGCAGTTTACATATTTGACCCTACTCTCTCGTTTTAACTCCCATTTTTCGTTCTAAGGTTATAATCCCGAGGAAGAAGTGTTAATCAAGTGAGAGAAATTCATGCCTCTGTTCCCGATACCTTCTCTAGAAATGACAATTGTTTCCAAAAAGCCGACTCTTCTACCATATCGACAATCTCTGAAAAGAACCTGTAAATTTTGTAATGCAAATTCATTCAAAGGGGCTTCAATTGATGATGAAAATGGGTTATACAAAAGGGACATGATAAGGGCGTGATGGTAGGGGGTATCAAACAACCAATCCCCATTGTTGATAAACAAAATCGTTTTGAATTAGGGTATGATCCAAGCAATGCTTCTCATAATATTAGGAAACCATCTCTCACCCTCAATGGGCAGTTTATATTACAAGGAGATACCAAGTTGTACTAGGAATTCCCGGAGCCTTCGTTTGGTGGCAGAGGCTAGATGATTAAGAATGTGTCACTTAGTCTTATATAGTGACTCAGTCTTCACACGATAATCTGACTGTGATATGTGTACCCTAGAGACGAGTGTCTAGAGATAAAGAAAATTGTCAAGAATATGAACAGATTTAGAACACCCATCATCACTCTCCTATCAATTTGTCTCTTCATTTCATGACATGAACCCCTTAGCCCGTGTTTGAGTCAATGCACTGGTTTCCCCTTGAGATTATCTGCTGTATTTTTAGTTTTTCATGCATGGTTTCTTAGTCCTTTTTTATCATTATAACTTTTACTGCAGATTTGGAAATATGAGGGTGTAGAGAAAGATGCCGATTGTTCTTTGGCCCAAATGCATATTACTGTCGAGACACCCGAGGGCCAATGTACTACGGATGCTTTATTAACTGGTGGTATGAATGGTTCCTTGAGGTATGTTTGCTCTGATCAATATTACCTTCATATCTGAAATGCTCATGTACAGTTAACTTTAGTACAATTCTGAAGTGGTGGCATATTTACATACATACATAGATTACGACATGCAAACTTAACCAGTATAGATCCTACTTGGAGGGACCTAGAAAGATCCATATGTAAGCAGTCTTACCAAGTTACTTCTGATAAGTCTGAACTAGCAGAAAGGCACAAAATTCTATTGTTAAGATCTATAAATTGGCTTCTTCTTTTTCTTTTTTCTTTTTGTTCTTTCTCCCTTTTTATTAAAGTACAAGAAAGGTTTTAATGTCTTAGGCAAGTGTCGTATTATATTAGTAGTTCTTACTTTTTCGTAAGTATAAATTGATTAGAAATTTACGTCCTGAATTCTTCCTTTCTACAGTATATTTTTATTGGCCAAATTTTGGATGAAATATCTGAATATATAATATTTGTGAAATTTCACAGAGCATGGGATTTGGTGTAGAGAACAAACATAAGAATTAAAGAAATTTTACCTAGAACTTGACAAGATCAAGAAGATTGGGACCTCGGAATTGGTGTACGAAACCTGCAAAAGTTGCAAAGAAGTCAAGTTTTCCGCACTTTACCTGTCTGATGAATCATGAAATTAGAAGATTGTCTCCTCCGAATCAATAAAAATACAAAGATCTATAACAAGAATTACTTGGGACACGTGTCGCTTCATGCATCCTCTTTATTTTGAATTATGAAGAGCCATTAATATATCTATTTTAATCATTATTTTTTTTATAGAACTCATCTCTCTAATATGATTCCTTTCTTTCTTTCCTATATTTTCCACTTCATTGCTTTTCAATAACCATTTATTACAAAACCATGAAAGAAAGTAAAATCACCTTCATATGTGCTTTGACCATCCCCAATTTTTTCTTCAATCTTCCCTCATCTTTTATCTGAAAATACTAAGATTAACATAGCCCATGACTAATTCTAGTTAGACTAGAAAGTCTTATGAAGTACTAAAAGGAGGGGGTTTTCCAATTTTAGAACCAGTTTCCAATAAGCTATAAAATTCCGTATTAGACGCATCAAAAAGAAATTCGAAACATTATACAACCTATGCATTGTATGCGTTAAGGATTAGTTGATTTGCAATAGGATGGTGTAATAGGGTCAAAGATGAAACACAATCATGTATATTGCATGCTGACAAGATGCAAGATGGCCAAATTCAAGCAACTATATGGTTCCAGTCTCTTGTACATTTGCTCAACCAGCAAAAATAATTTCCAGTTCAGTAAAATTCAGGTGAAGAGAACAGGACCTTTATCTTGATCGTTGTCTAAAAAGATGATCATGATTGCGCATGCCTAAGAATTAAGATCTATATATTTTTCTCCATCTTAGTCTATTTTGTATGTTGATTGTTTATATTGTTGCTTACTCGTATCAACTTTATCTCTGTATAGTTGCTATGGTTTAACACTTGAGCAGTTCTGTTTTGTAGTCTTTTTGATGTTAGAGATGTTGAACAAGATTTCCAGTCATGGTGTGATGACTGCTGCAGAGTTTGTATGGCCTGAAAGAGATGAACCAGGACCCGATCAGACGCTTAAAAATATTTGGAAATTCAATGGAGCCACATTGGTTATGCCATCAAGTGTATCATCTATAAGTTTGCCCAAAAAAGAACACTTGGGACAGATACTGATAGTACTGCTCCTCAACGTGCACTGTATCCATTAATGGTTAATATATATATAAATCAATTCTGCTTTTTACACTATTTTGTCAAGTCTAACTAATATGTTAGTTCAATCATATACTTGAATTCTGTAATTTGGGTGATTGCTTCATTTCTTATCTCTGAAAGGGTAAGGTTTCACTTGGCGTGTAAATGCCAGAAAATTTACCCACTATATAATCTGTGCTTCTGTTACATAGTATTTTTAGGCAACTTGAATGTGTATTCTCATGCACAGCACTGTAGTGAATTATTTGTAAAAGCTTGACATAAATTTCATGTTCTATTAGTGCTGATTGCTGAGAAAATTTTCTACATAAAAATTGATCTGTAATTGTAAGCAGTATATATTAGTTGTAATGTTGTGTATTTGGAAACAAAAGATTGCTTTTGGCACCACAGCCAATTGAAAGGTGTGTATTGTCAAAATTGTAAAAAAATTAACACTTTTAGGAGGTAAGAAGTGCAGTCATAAGTCACAACACACTCTTCTCAAGCTCGACTTGCCTGCAACTTGTTACTTTGGGCTCAAGTCCAGTTCAAGCTTGCTTTGAGTTGTGAGCCGAGCCAAGTCTGAACCTTCCAAGCCTGACCAGCTGGAGCTCATATTTGAGTTGTTTGGACTTTGGAGTCAAGCCGAGCTAAGACAAGCTCGATTTCAGCTGCTTATCACTCCTACTTGGAGGGGAGCTTTAACACTTGAGCTCACATCTTGTGCATTTCATATTGCTGATTGCCATTGTACATGTCGTCTGAAATGGAGTTTGGGTTCCATTGCTGCCTTTGTGTCTTTATTGGTGTGTGGCCTGTCCGCCTGTCCACTTTTCTTTAACATAAGATGACAGAATTACAACATTGGGGTCAGAGTTATCTGGTGGTGCACTTTATATTCTAAATCTTTCTGATCCCGTGGAACTGAATTCAAATTTTGTTGCCATTGGGAGATTGCGCGAACTTGTCTCACTGAATTGTACTATTTGGGGGAGAGACCAGCCACAATGGTGATACGGCTGTTGTTGGTAAGCTACTGAAATTTCTGACATCTTAAAATCTACTTTTCACGTGATGCAGTGTCCACTATTATAAGGTTGTCCATTAGCATTTACTGCTTAAATGAATGCATGTAATGTGTTTGCCTGAGTAGTATGTTTGGAATTATTGCTACGGGATTGCCCCCTGTACCCTCTCTATGTGTGTGTATATGCGTGTCTGGACCCTAGACTTTGGACAGGTTTGTCATACTCCTGTTATTATAGATTGATGCATTATATACTAAAGCACTTTCATTCCATGCTAGATATCTAATCCTATTTCCTCACCTTCAATTCGGAAACCTATATTTTATTTGCTGCATCTGGCGGATCCTACTTTTCTGATGTGGATGCTCTTCATTGAAGAGTTAAGAGAGCATCATATGTTATGTGCTAGACCTTGCCCTGTATAGTGTGTTCTAAGCAGTACCTTTGAGGAAGAGGAGATTAACAACGTTGATTTTAATATGGATGGAGGCAAATCTTCAATGCTCTCTGGCACTTTCTTTCTGAGGTCTTTAGAGGAGATTCACTTGTTTTCAATGTGAAGGTAGTAAATCCTCAATGTTTTGTTTAGTCATATTTCCTAGGATTTTTAGATGTTAATTAACCTAAGTTTAAAAATTATATCATTATCATCTCTTTTAGAATATATTATTCTCAGCTCTTTACATGGAAAGGTCGATTACCCGTAGGGATTCTAGGCATTCTCAATAGTGTATGAAATCTGGCTAAGATTTATTTATATAGGCTTTGGTGTTCTCTCTAAATATGATCTGGATGGCACAAAATGCTTTAGCAGGTGGAGGAAAAAATTTGGTACATCATTTCCAGGTCATGAGGTTATTGATGATGCTAAACGAACGCGTTGAAGAAAGTTATCTCTAAGTTGTACTTCGGCAAGGCATGTGATAGAGTGAGCTGGCTTAGTGTAACATTTTTATTTCTAGAACATAAAATTCAGATAGGTTTGGTGTTCTCTCTAAATATAAGATCTGGGTGGCACAAAGTGCTTAAGCAGGTGGAGGGGAAAATTGATACAGCATTTTAGGTCATGAGGTTATTGATGATGATGAAGGCGTTGAAGAAAGTTCTCTTAGTTGTACTTCAGTAAGGCATGTGATAGAATGAGTTGGCTCAGTGTAACATTTTCATTTCTAGAACATAAGGTTTGGAATCTTAGATTAGTCCCTCTGGTTTTGTCCCTTTTGTCATTGAAATCCAATAGGTCTATAAACCTTCCTTTAAAGATTCATTGGCCTTCATACTAGTTCCTTGTCTCTTCTTAGCAAGTCATATGCTCCATCTTCCTACACAACCCCAAACAATTGATCAAAATATCATTCACACGGGTCTTGTGTGGGAGTCTGAAGTATTGTGACCCCACACTAGGACATGGATGCCATTAGAAGTTTTTGCTCATTCCAATTCCTTGAGGGTCAACTATGCTAGAAGTTTTGGAAGTGGGTGTCAATTTATAGATTATGTATATTGTAGATTTTAGGAAAGGATGCATATGTGGTTGGCCGTGGTTCATACAAGAAAGCAAAAAAGCAAACCAGGTTGCTTGAACCAGTCAGGTGGTAAGAATCATCTGATTTAGATGTAGGAAGTTCTTACATTTATAAAATTAGGATCGAGTCTTAACAGCGTTGATGTATTCTTCTTCCAGGTCTTGGAGGCTTTGCAGGATATCACATATAACAGCTGGTAATTTTGACAAAGCTGACTTTCAGTAACTAGGCTTTTGGCCAATGAATCTTGTTCTACTCTCTTTTTACTCTGCGTATATACTATGATAAAAAAAAAGTCTCTTTCTTCTTTCTTGATGTGATAAATTCTTTCATTTCTGAATGGTAACTCATTCTCTATGTTTCGTAGGCACCAACTTGGGAGCTTCATTGGTGGACTTGGAAAGTGGGGTATCATCAATGATATGCCGTAGTAAGAGTGACGTATTATCAGTGCAACTTATTCAGTCGGTAATTTGGGCGTCTTGAATTTTTATTTGATGCTACATCATTTCATGCATCCCACCGTGACATATGTCATCTGTCATGTGCTGATTACTTCTTGTGTGACATACTGCTTTGTTGTGATCGGAGCAAATTTCACTTTACTTCACTGTAGATGGTGTACTTGAATTGCCTAGAAAGCATGAAATGTTTCCTCATCATCTGGTAATATATGAATTATCCCGTGTGTCACTAAATGAAACTTACATGGGTGAGTTTGTTTAAGAAGCAGTATATATTATACATTCTTATCTGCAATCAACTTAATTTTAAATGTAATTGCTAGCCCCTGTTCCTTAGTGTGTCGACCTCTGTGGTCTCTCTTTACATATTGCCTTTAATTCTTCATCTTATTTTCTTATCCTAAAATATCACTGATGATGTTAAGCCTTCTGTAATTGGTGATATTTTCCGGGCTTCTGGGTGGAAAAGTTTCTGAGTAGAAATTTTGAATATTAGACTATGCTGAAATGCTCTAGCTTGCTAGTAAGCCTCTAGATTCCCTAGTCTCTCTTACTTGGCCTCATTTTAAGTTGCAATACTATTGTATTTTGCATGCATGTAATATTCTCAGTAAGATAGAGATGGATGGCAATAGAATGCATAGCTGATCTCACTGTGTAATTGGTGGATGCAGTCATGATTCTGATTCAAACCAAGCCCCGGAAATTCAGTTGTATGAGGAATTAAAACCTTTTCACCATGTGTTAATGTTTGGCATGTACATTAATAAGCATCAAGCTGGCTGGTGCTGGGCAAGGAGTGAATCAAGCTAGGGGCCGGCCTGGGGTAGATACATACATGTGTAAGGCACCTCCTAGAAATTATACTACTGGTATATACTATGTAGAGCTTTTATACAGTTTCTTGGATATGGCCTGACTGTCCTGTGGATTCCAGAGCACATCTTCCAAAAATTTTTGCTGCTTTCATTCTCTGTTTCTGGCTCGATATCCATCCTTAATAAATGGATAAAGAAAACCTAGGTTCTCCTGAGTCCTGACTCAGTTTCTATGTTGCTGATGGTGTTTCCCTGTTGAGCCACCTATACTGTTGGCTGAGATAACAGACTAACAGAGTGAGAATTCTGTTAACGCTTCATTTTTTCAGCTTTTTGTTTTGAAGACCCAATTGGTTTTGTTCTTTTATTTATTTATCTTCTGGTTGAGGTTGTTCGATCCCATGGATGGTTATGATTTTTGCAAAATGTCAAGGATTAGCAAATGTTTACAATTTTAGCTTAGTGAAGATGATATCTTAGGTGATGAGTTAATTAGGAATAACATATGTATGATACTTCTCTAGGTAGAAGAAGATGTCGTCAATTATGAAATTGTTTTCATTAGATTCCTATGTGAGGATTGGAAATGGAAGATTATATCTCAAGGGTGTATCTATTTGCTAGTTCGCTACCTAGAACTTCGAATTCTATCTGCCATACACAATCTGCTCAAAATCTGCTGACAAGCTAAGAACTTGAACCTGTAGTTAGTACTGGTTGAACTATTCCCTGAGCTGTATCTGCTTTTTAAATCTTCAGATTGCTGTGGGAGTTACTCTGTATCTCCTTGTTTCTTTTGAATGTACAGTTATGATTTATGAGATGATCCTGTGGGAATGAAGCTTTTGAGCTCCCCTACTCTTGTGCACCGGAAGAGAATAAAGTGCAACTGATTAGATATTTGGTGTCACAGGGGAATGTTGCTCTCTGTGGACTGAGAAATGGAGCAATAGCAACAGTTGATGTTCGGCAGAGACAGCGTCCAGCTTGCTCGACACAGAATTCCGTATCCTTCCGGTGATTCAAATAGACCTGCTCAGAAAACAACGAAACCGTGGTTTGTGGTAAATAAAGGCTGCATTTTTTATTTTTTTTGTTGTGCTTACTGATAGTCTTTTATTTCTCCTCTTTGTCAATGGATTTGGTTTTGTCTTCTGAGAAACGATATAGTTTCACATTTAATGAAAATACTTGAATATGTAATCCAAGTTCATACTCTCTCCAGTGATGTTGTAAATTTGTAATCACCTTTGCATAAGCTGTGCTGCAAATGTGGATTTTCTTTAATCCTAACATGTTTTTCTGAGGCCCAGACTATAGTTCTTTTCAGCCATTATACTGTAGACCCTAGGTGAAAGACCTGCTCTACATTTTTTATATTTTGCAGAACGCCTGAAGTTCCCGCATTCACCATGACTTCTTCTGTGGCCCCACATTTCTTCAATGCTTGTGATTTAAAAATTAATAATTCATATCAATTAAGGCATTCCTAAGTCTTACTAGATTTGTCGGAGTATGTTTCAAGATTTTACTCAACCATCCAGACATATTACTCTGGTTTTCATCCTTAGGAAATTTGACCTTTTCAACAAATCAACCCCCTAAAAATAAATATCAGCAATACCTTGTTGAGGTCGATAAGCGTACATTTGATTTTTTACTTCTTTGCATATTGGAACCTAAGCCATTTGCAAACTGGATGGGAAAATCAGGTTTTTTAGATAGTCAACCAGGCTTGGGGCTGTGGATTCTGCAACTGTTGAATGGTCTCTTAAGGCTTCATCATTGTAATTGTGTATTGTGTATCTGCAGACCAACTGATTTGATCACTTCTTCTAAGAAACGAACAGCCACAGTATTCTTAAGAGAGCATCATCTACAACTTTGAATGCCAAGCTTCCGCGAAAAGCTATCTAAGTCTTTGTTGTTTGCTGGTCAAATCTTATATAAGGTAGCTTATGGAAATAAGCTAATTTTTATACTGAGCATCCCATATTATATTGCTGATGAACCTTTAGTGTTAACCCAAATACTCGGTGGGAATGGACACCTCATACTCCACCTGGATGACTTATTAGTCAGGTTCCGGTTATTGGACATCAGGGGACCAGGGGTTGTTATTTTTCATTTTTTTGTCATATCAAATAATTTGATAATTGTTAGTGAGCAACATTTGGCATTGCTAAATGGATAGTTTCTGTGAATAAAGTACGTGTGCGTGCATGTGCTAATTATAAGGCTATGATAGGTCATAGGAGTATAGGACGAGGAAGCTTGTGAGGGATGTTGGTAGGTACCTCCTGCTATTTTTGACTTTAATCCTCAACAGCTTTGACTGAGCTGTAATTTTAGATTTCGCAATCGAAGTACTTTTTTTCTCACTATTATACATCTGGAAACCTTTTTCTTTCTCCCTTGTTTTATGTTTAATGCTGTGTCTATAATCTGAACACTTCTTTCCTGTGCAGCTTCGAGGAAATATACAACCCTCTTGTACAGTGTACATGCCTTCTTCAGTCTGCTGGTCAGTCTGCTGCTCCAGAAAAGGCCTTTGGTTTAATTGATTTTTCCTGCTTGTACTAAAGTATATCCCGGTCGAAATTGCAGTTTGGCATCACTTCAAATGTATGACCAATACTTCTTAGCAAGCTCAATGGATGGATCTGTAAGTATTCACTTGTGCATTTCATTGATAAATGCATACAGCTAGCCTGTTTCCTTACCTACACGCATACCTTGATGAGGTTTGAATTATGATTGGCACAAATGCCTCCCCTTTTGTTAGTTGCTAGTACTAGTTAGGAGGTGCAATGCTTGCCCATGACGTTGTATTTTGAGTTCCGTGGAGTTCTTCCTTTCTGGTAGAAATCCTTGTCTTATTCTGGTTGTGTGTTTGATCAGTGGGAAAATCAAGTCTTACATCTGAAAACAGATCCTGATATTTCTTTTGACTTTTTAAAATATAACATAACCTTTGTTTGCACATCTTATGTTAGATAATATTCTTTAAAATATGGATTTGTGCATTAAAGAGCATCTTGACATGAACTTTTAAACAAGAGAAATAGAGGAGGATTGGATGTAGATCCATTTTTCCGACCGTGATTTATTGTCAATATCAGACTTATTTTACATGTGCAATAAGCTGCTACTTTCTGGAGCTTAATGCATGGAATCTGCTGTTCAACAGATAAAGTTATATGATCATCGCCTGACAAAGCGAGGCCCTGTACAGTCTTATGAGGGTCATGTGAACTCGCACAGTCATATACAGCTAGCAACTGATGCAAGTGAGAAGTTTCTTATGTCAGGTATTCTCAGTGCACAACTTTTCTGCTTATTATAAAAGAGCATAGCTAACTGAATAATTAGTTCTCTATCTATATCCTGCATTACTAAATTCAAGTTGGGTTAGATACAGAGAGCTAATATTGTCAATACACAGGGTGTTAGATACAGATTAGTTAGCTTTATATGCTCATTATAAATTTTGTTTCAATAGTTGGAAGTGTGAGATGTGCTCTTCCAAACCTAGTTAGTAGCTAAGATATATGACCTAACCTGGAAATTGACCTTAACCTCCGTGAAACTTTAGGGTGTTTAAACATGTCTTTTGGCCGCTACCCCTAAAAAAGAGCCAGTATAAACAATTTGACCTGAAAATGGACTTGAAATCAACGAGACCCCAACATGAAACTCCTCTAGCAAAGACAGACCTCATTAACCCATATGACAAGTCTAGCTTTCCGTACACACGCACACTACATTTGTGCTGATCATAAGAATCTGATCAGAAGTTGGGTGATATGGACTTTTCATAAATATACTCTTCACAGGAGGCGAGGATTGCAAAGTGCGCATATGGAGTATAAATCAGGCAAAATGCTGTTTGAGGAGAAACTCTCGAGTTCTGTTCGATGGCTGCTTGCTGGCAAGGAAGCGAAGGTAACGTTCACTTAGCTGCATTCTAAACCTCTAGTACGGATAATGCGTGAAAGCTAATTTTTGGTTCTGACCATTGTTTGGTTTCAGAAACTTGATTTGTGGGAGGCAAAATCCAAAAAGTGGCGGTGTGCACAACCGGACAGTTGGGATGCATGGCTGGGATCCGCAGAGGGATTACTTCGGATGCAATTTAGCTTATGATAACCAGTCTTTCGTTTCTTTTTCTTTCCCCCTGAAAGCTGCCCAGGACTGGGTAGTCTTTGTATTAAGGAATGTATGTTTAGAAATTGGTTTCTTTTACTACAATTCCTCTGGGAATGAGCCCAGTAAGTAAGACCTCAGTACCTCATATATAATCAATCTCCAAATTTTTTGATGTTCAATATATACATAAAAATAAGTGTCCCCCTTATTATCTATTAGTAAATAAATTGCTTCCTCCGTTACATAATAACCTTAACGAATGAATATTTTATACCCCATAGAATAATCTCATTTGTTGCAGTTTAAAATTCAACACCTCTACTTTCTTGAAATTTCAACACCTACTGTTCCATTTGTTACAGAGGGAAGTATATAACACCTCTACTTTCTTGAAATTTCAACTTAAAAAGGTACTCAACAACATCAGCTTTAAAAAGTAAGAAAAAAAAAAAAAAAAAAAATCCGAGAGGGGTGCATTCTAGCATTATCTTATTTATTGAAAAAAGGAAGCAAAAAAGTAGGGCTACGGCTGTGAATAATGTGCATTTCCTTTTCCCCAAATATCAGTTTTCCCTCTTTATTGCTTTCCATTTCTTTTCCCATATATGGTGAAAATTCAACTAAAGTTATGTTTGGCTGAATGTGTTTTGTTTAAGGTAGTTGATAAAGATTACATGTACTATATCTCTAGAAATGTATAGTTCCTTAGTAAACAAGCAACAAATTATTAATATTGGACTACATCGGTAGAAATTATTGTATGGTTTTGGACTAATGTTTTCCGTGTGTACTAAGATGGTTATCAATCTTTTCCAAATGGGTGGCAGGAACAATGGTTCGAGATCATGCAATAATGTCTCTTCTTCTAGAAATTGATGGTGCATGTATAGCATATGTTAATATGTGAATTGCGTGATGCATGTTTGGTGCAAGGCATTTGCACCAATATTGCTTGTAAGATACAGTATCTTCAAATGTGGGTATCTTGGTTGCATGCTTTAGTATGTTGTGAATAGTAGAATTGGTATATGAGTTCTCAACTTCTCATCATGTATCTTGGATTCGTAAGAACTTTGATATCCTATTTTGTCATTATTAATAGAATTTTTTTGACACCGATAAAATTTGGAAACACACACAATGCATGTGCAATATATAACGGATCACAAAAAATGAAAAGGAGAAGCGTCGTTTTTCTTTTAAAAACCTCTTAACAGTATATAATGCTTTTGAAGAAAAAAGAGGTGAAATTGAAAAGATAATGTAAGTTGATTTGATAAGTTCAAGTTTACAAATATTAAACAAAATTAATAACGTATATTTAGCGGAGAGGAATTGTGCATTAAAAAATGTAAAATTTAGGATATATATAGGATTCGCAAAGGCTGGGATATAACGTAAAAACCGAAAAAACACAAGCAAGATAACGTATAAAAACCCCGGGAGATATTTCCACAATTTGAGTCTATATCTTGTCTGGAAGACTAACTTTTGATGGAATAGTTTTGACCACTTACCTAAATCTCCATCTTCTTCACCAATTTTTATCCACCTAACGGGCTAAACATCTTGGCCTATGGTCAAGCGTCTAAAACATACACCTCTCGCCTGTGGGGAGGCATCTAAAACGACATACACCACATGTTTGAACGTTTGTTTCAAACGCTAAGCTTATAGTCTTCTTTTAAAAAGTCAATAAGGAGATGCAAAGAGAGAGATCATGCAAGGACGAAGTGTGGGATATGGTGACTATAGGACTCGTGACGTTTATTTCAAGCGCATAGCTTATGAGTCTTGTTTTTAAAAAAATATCCGATGAAGGAGGTGCAAGAGGGAGATCATTTGCAAGGAGGAAGGAAGGAGACTGCGGTTCAAGCAGAGGTGGTAATGATTCCCCACTAACGTGATCGGGGCGCTCCAACAAGGCAGATCTACGAGTGATCCCAATGTGGTCGCAGAAGTGTATGCGGAGTAAATAAAATACATATTTAGAGTGTTAAGAAGAAATTCTAGGTTCGATAAATAACAATTGCCCAAAAATTACCCCATAGAAAACACAAAATTAACACAAAATTAACACAAAAAAGTAGAAAAAATGCCAGGTGGCTGAAGCAACAGAGTCAAAAGGCGGTCAATTCTTCCTCTTTCATTATTCTCAGCGGTTCGACTCACTTCTGATCTTCATCAAATTAACGTCTTTTTTTTTCTGCAACCAAAAAAAAAAAAAAAAACTAGAAATAACAGTTTCTTCCTCTTTTCATTTTGACATTCATCCATAATTACAGGTAACATTGTTCATCTTCTTCAATTGATTTATGTTCTTCTGTCTTTTATCATTCTCGAATAATTGTTTTTTTTTTTTTGGGTTTTTGAAGCTAAATATTGAAGGAAAAAGATGGTTCAAATACACCAGAATTCGATTACTTATTCAAATTGCTGATGATTGGAGATTCGGGTGTTGGAAAGAGTAGTCTTTTATTGAGTTTTAACTTCTGATACCTTTGAAGATCTTTCCCCACTATTGGTGCGTTTTTTTTTATGTTTTTTTATATATGAAATTAGGGATTTTGGGATAAAAGGGTGGTTTTTTTGTGTTTTGTTAAAGTTTTGATTTTAGTATATACTTCTATGAAACTTTTTTTGTAAGATGTTATATTGAATTTGATGTTAGTGATATTTGGGATTGATTAGTGATATTTGGGGGGAACTGATAATTGCAATTGTTAGCATCTTGAGGTAGGTGTTTAATGAGATTTTGTTTTAGGATCTGTTTAATGAGAATGTATGTGCTGACTGCTGATGTTGGGAGTTTGAGGAATATAACTGAGGAATAGAGAGAAGTGTGCATGCTAGAACGTTTCGAGCTTTGGTAGAAAATGGTTAGAAAATGGGCAACAATGGTCTGACACAGAATTTAAGGAGAGAACAGTAGGAGAGGGAGTGTGTTGATGCTGTGGTGAGAAGTGAAAATAGAGAGAAGTGTGCATGCTAGAACGTTTGAGCTTTTGGTAGAAAATGGGAAACAATGGCCGGACACAGAATTTAAGGAAAGAACAGTAGAGGAGAGGGAGTGTGTTGATGTTGTGGTGAGAAGTGAAAATAGAAAGAAGTGTGCATGTTAGAACGTTTCGAGCTTTTGGTAGAAAATGGGAAACAATGGCCGGACACAGAATTTAAGGAAAGAACAGTAGAAGAGGGAGTGTGTTGATGTTGTGGTGAGAAGTGAAAATAGAAAGAAGTGTGCATGTTAGAACGTTTCGAGCTTTTGGTAGAAAATGGGCAACAATGGCCGGACACAGAATTTAAGGAAAGAACAGTAGAAGAGGGAGTGTATTGATGTTGTGGTGAGAAGTGAAAATAGAGAGAAGTGTAGCATGCTAGAACGTTTGAGCTTTTGGTAGAAAAAATGGGAAACAATGGCATGGACACAGAATTTAAGGGAAAGAACAGTAAGAAGAGGGAGTGTGTTGATGTTGTGGTGAGAAGTGAAAAGTAGAAAGAAGTGTGCATGTTAGAACGTTTCTGAGCTTTTGCGGTAGAAAATGGGAAACAATGGCCGGACACAGAATTTAAGGAAAGAACAGTAGAAGAAGGAGTGTGCTGATGTTGTGGTGAGAAGTGAAAATGAGAGAATAAAAATTGGAAGGCGTCAGGGTTGAAATGTAAGAGTTGATGAGGTAAAACAAGTGGGAAATTATTAGTTAGAGCTCTATTAGCCTTTGCATTTTGCAATGCCTTCAGTTAGGGCAACAAGGCGTAAAGGCACAGCGAGTCGCAATGACTGCAACCTGTTTTTACAGACAAGATCTTTTATCACCTCACTTCAATCATGTGCGCATGCTCTTTGCCCTTTACTGTTTTCGTATCCTAATTGCCTCAGTGTGCCTTGAGCTTTTTTGAAACTCGCCCGAATAGAGAGAGAGAGAGAGAGAGAGAGGGCTGGGTGAGTGGGTGGTAGGTGAGACTAACCTGGAGTCTTAAACACGGTAAAGAAGATAGGCTTTTGCTTCATGCATCTTCTTCCGGACAAGCATGCTGCATACCTCGGGAATTATCTCTGTAAGTCTGAGGCTTTGTGATTGGTAGTAATTACAAAGAAAGCTCATCTTACATGCTTACATTATCCCTAGCCTCAATATTATGATTTATGTGTCATGTACGTCAAGCTGGAAATTTTAGGGAACCTTTTGCCTACAATATAAATTAGTATTTAAGTCTCAAAGGCTATGATGCTTGGACCAGTATTACCCGGATCGCAGGTTGGAGCCCCGATTGCGCATTCCGAAATGCTGGGTAAACGCAATCCAAGTCACTATTGGTCTTGACCTTGTTTGATAATCCATTCCCTGCACCTCTCATCGAATTAAATCTTGAACACTGTAATATTGACTTCATACTTGACAGTTGACACTTGACACTCCAAATCGATATGCGTATGCGTATGTGAACATGTACTTTGGCCAAGGAGAAAAATAGTGCATGTGCCCTTGTCCACATGCCTTGATCATGACTTTGGACACTCGTAACAATGGTCCCTACTCCTTACATCTTCAAGTTTATGATTATCCATGTCAGAGGCTCCATACTTTGTGTTTTGTGCTCCTAGTCTGAATAATCTAATACTCGCTTTCAAGTCCAAGCATCATGGTTTATGGGTCTTGAAGCTTTTCTTTATTGGTAGTTGTAGATCTAGATATCTTGGACAACTATATTGACACACATGAAGTTGTGGACTGCTAAGACATTTATTTAGAAGGTTCATATGCCATGGGTCATTAGTGTGACGAGACTAAAGGCATATGATAGGTGAATGTTGAATCTTATGGTAAGAAATATAAAGAGTTCTGTGAAGCCTTGTATTTTAATGTACTAATTAGTGATATATTTTTTTAACATAATTCAAAGTGGCGATTTCTTGGTCTATGTTTGTATTCCAGATAGGGGTGTAAGTTATTTGGTTAAACGAAAACCAAACCAAACCAAACCAAGCTGAATTAATAATTTGGTTTGGTTTTTTCAAAAATTCGGTTTGGTTTGGATTGGAAAATTTTCATTTTTTCGGTTTCTGTTTGGTTCGGTTTTTATTTTTAAAAATCGAAAAACCAATCCAAACCGAAGTTTGCCTATCCTATATGGGTTTTGATGTTTTTATCAATTATCTTTAGTTCTAGTACTTCAATTTTAAGCTTTAGTTGAAATTTGAAGTAATTCTTCTATGTTTGATGATTTGAAACTTGATAATTTTCGTATTATTTGCAAGATTTGGAGAAAAAAATTTGCATCATAAAAAGAATTTCGGTTTTTGGTTTGGTTTGGTTTGGTTTTGGTTTTGTAATTTCGGTTTGGTTTGGTTTGGGGACGAATTTTGGTTTGGATTTGGACTTGAAATATGAAAACCGAATTTATTTTGGTTTGGTTTGGTTTTGCCCCAAAACCAAATCAAAACCGAACTACACCCCTATTCCAGTAGCATCTGTTGTGGCTATGTCGAACATCTTTTCATATTATCTCACTTGTTATCATGTAGGTGTTGATTTTAAGGTAAAGTACGTAAATCTTGGCGGCAAAAACTGAAGCTTGCAATTTGGGATACAGGTAACAGCATCTTGCTACCACTATGCACCAATTTTCTTGTCTTTATTGAATAATTTCCACGCACCATTTTTGGGACCCCGTGCCCCAGTTTTTTAATATAGACCTACTTGCACCTGTATAATCAATAATGAAAGTGGTTTAGTGGGTCTGTTTCACTCAGTCAATCTAGTTCAGCTTCTTCTTGTTACTGGGTGTTGAGAATATTTTCATGGCACAAGAGGAGAAGCTGCATATATTGTTGTTCACTTCCCTAGTAGGTTACTATATTAAGGTTACTACTAGTAGTTCTTGTTGGCCTCGTATTTGAATGATTAATAGACCTTATGCTTGATGTTACTCAATAAGCTGTTACCTTGTGTCAATATTACCCAAGGCTTCTTAAGAGGCTCTCAAGTCTCACCTAAGAAGAGAGAAGAGGTCAATGTGCAGCTTTATTCATATGATAATAGACACTATTGCTATTAGACCTTTGATCAGAGAAGCAACTATTATTTTTATTATGCATTCAATCCATTATGATTGAGACTTATAATATAAAAGAATTAAAATCTGATTATTTGGTTCCATAAAAATCAACATAGACAATAAGCCATTGTCAAACATCGTTTTTATATCACACTGCAGTATAGACTGGTCATGTTATGGCACTCATTATGTCTTCACTTTAAGTAGTTTTCCTGTTGATGCTATTGAATGTGTAGAAAAGCACTTGAGGATGTTCATCACAGTTAAAAATTATTTGTTCTTATGTTCCATTGTGTAAGATTATTGGATGAGTCTAGTTGTAATCTGTTTCATACTCCTTTATCTTTTGGGGATTTTTGCATGGGAATGCTACTGCATGTGAGGGACTTCAATTCTACTGGTTAAGTGGGGCTTGTGGAGTACTGTCTAATGGATCATATCTACTCTCTTGTAGCTGGACAAGAAAGATTCAGGACGTTGACAAGCTCATATTATAGAGGAGCACAAGGAGTAATTATGGGTGATTCTCTTTCGCTTTTTAGTCAATTGATTCTACACAGTTGGTTATTTGGTATTTTGCCGTGCTAATGGTGATGAATTTTCTTTCTTACAACCAATGTCCATAATTATGGAATTTCATCCCCAAACATGTGCTTTTCTTCATAAGTTCACCTTACTAGTCAATACCACCTCTAAAGTTGTGATGAAATCTATGAAAAAAGAGAGTTATTTGGGTGGACAAGCATTACTGTAGACATTGACATGAGACTTTGCTGCAAAACTGTATATTAATTGATCACCATTACCAATGTTGGTTACTTTCTTACGAAACTGGACGTGAAAGACATTATGTTCATTAGGTTGCTTGCAAATTTGGAATTAGTCATCAGCAAACCTTTTTTGATTGGTCTTGCAGTATAGTTCTTGTTCTTCTTGTTTATCAGAATAGTACATACTTGATGAGGAACAAAAGTACAATCAGTTCTGTTATTTTTCTTTGTCATATTGCTTCTACTATTGCAACTGATTGTATGGTGAGAGGTTTAAAATCTTGTGAGATGTTTCCTTTCTTTCTTGTTGCATCTTTTCATACATAAAGGAGTTTCTTCTGGGTTTGGCTGGTTGTTTGAGTGTTCTGTTCTTTATTGATGTTGTCAGTGGTGTATGAGTTTTTTCTTTCAGCGTGCTGGGCATTTTACTTACAATACATGTGTGTAGCATAGTCAACAACTAGCTAGAGACTTGTTTGAGCTCTGTATTTCGTTTCTACTTGAGATCACTTTGCATGATGGGAACAGTATACGATGTGACAAGGAGGGAGACTTTTACCAATCTCCGTGACATATGGGCAAAGGAAATTGATCTCTATTCGACTAACCAAGATTGTATCAAGATGCTTGTTGGAAATAAAGTTGATAAGGTAACTCACTGTCACCCCTTTTAGCTTGTTGCTTCACCTTTATAATGCCTCTATTCTCCCCAGCCCCTTTCATCCCTACTTTAGTTTCCAGTTCAAGAAAGAGGGTTAATGTAGATTGAAGAAAGGCCATGTTGTTTGTCATGAATTACTTTATAAGTGGGAGCTTTATTACGTAATACCTTGGGGCCCTACGCGCTAGGCCTAGGAGCTTCATTTGATACAAATTTACTCTACTAATGAAACATTACATTAATATCCTTTACCAAAAGAAGGGTGAAAAACATGAAAACGATTGTCTTGGTCGTGAGAATCCTAGTCCAGTCTTGACAACATACTGATTTAATTTAACATACTGATTTAATTCAAAAGCTGCATTTGTGAAGCTTTTATCGCACAAGTACTGCATCCCTACACATCCCGAGTATCCAGAGACCAACATGTATTGATGTGGGCTCAATGTAAAGCGAGAATATGTAAGATGCGTCATATGTTTTTTGGAATTTTTTTTCTATCAACTGGATGTTTTGAGTTTTCTGACTTAAGCTTTCTATCCTTTACATCATGGAAGTTCTCATTCCACTATAGAGTGAACTGGGACGGAGGGGACTCTTGCTCATAAAATAACTGAAATTAAGGGCTATAGAGCATTTTCACCTTTCCTTGTATTAGAGTGTATGTTGTTGCTAACAGTAAGGCAAGTTGTAAATTATCATTTTGTCTTTGATGACATTGTATATATGATGCCATGATTCATACTGAAACGGCAACTTTAAATGTTACCTTGTTAGGAAAGTGAAAGAGTTGTCACAAAGAAGGAGGGAATCGACTTTGCTAGAGAGTATGGATGCTTATTCATTGAATGTAGTGCAAAAACACGTGTAAATGTGCAACAATGCTTTGAAGAGCTTGTGTTGAAGGTAAGGTTTTCTAGTCCATTCTTTTATTTGTAGATTTCTTCTTGTGTTGCACAAGAATTGAAGAAATTATGTCTGCACGTCCTTTGCTGACTGCTATTATGAACTTTATAGATTCTGATGCTGCATGTGTAATTAGCTATTATCTCATCCATATTTTCTTGCTTCTGATTGAGAATTTCGGAGATGGAATGTAATAATATACTATTATAAAAAGAAATATGATGTCCACTTATTAAACTTGCTGAGCCAGAGTTTATGAGTAGACTTATCAGCTGTAACATGACTAATTATAGACATTGCTCAGAATGTCACTCAGTAGCTGTATTCTTTTCTCCTTTTAGCTTGGCATACTTCAGCAGATATCTAAGTGTGTTTCTGCTGTATATCCACATGGGTATGGAAACATGATACTTGAATTTGGACCAAAAGCATGTAATTTATTTCATAAAAAGAAGAACTCGACGTTTGGACGTGTACCCGCGTCTGACACAAGTACCCTGCGTCGTAGTAACAAAGCACATAATGGAGCTCACTTTGGTTTCTGTTTTTAATGTCGAGAATAGGTCATACAGATTTCTTCATTCTCTGTTTTCCTCACTGATGATCTGCCTCTCCCCCATCTTCCCGACAGTAGGACACTCTTTTAAATGATGAAACATGTGATGATAAAAATGATTGTTCTGGTGTAATGCAGATTTTAGATACACCTAGCCTATTAGCTGAGGGGTCGGCAGGTGGAAAGAAAAACATCTTCAAGCAAAAACCACCGCAGGCTGATGCATCCGCAAGTGGCTGTTGCTGATTCTGCAGGTTTTATACTCCCTACTTCGTTGTCTTTGTCTTCTGAGTGTGTGGTAGGGTTGTGGTGGCCGGTGGGCAGGTGGGGCTTGTGGTGGAGGGGTTTTGTCTATGTACATCTTATATTCCATTAACTGAAATTGGAGTTTTGTAACGTGCTTGTAATTTTCTTGGTTTTGTTAGCTTGTTGTTAACTCTGATGTATGAGTGATATTGGGGCTGGTCATGTCCCTATGTAATGTCTTGACTCTTGATATTAGTGTTGGCTCTGAAAACTAACATGGAGGACGCAAATATTTTACAGAAAAAATGTTACACACCCTCTTACATTAAATCAAATTGATGGTTTACCTTTATTGTTGTCATATGAAGAAATATTTTGATTTTTTTTCTTGACCCCATAGCCAATGCAAATGCAAAATGCCGATTCCATCTTTTATTTTTTATTTTTCATCTCTCGTCTGTGGTAGATTTGGATGTGTTTTACTTGGAAAATTGTAGATTTTGGCCTAATGGTTGAAGTTGGTCTCGTGGTAAAAGTTTGGATCTCTCAACCCTAACTCGACTAAAGATGGTTTTGGAATGTCCTTGCTTGGTAAATTGGGCCTGGTTAACCCGTGAGAGGTTTGAGTCCACTAAGACATTTCTTGTCAACTGCCTGCAAAAAACAGCAAATTTTGCGTGCACGAGATGTAATATAAATTAATCTTAAACCATTCACTTTTACCCAAAGGGTTTTTTAAGTCAAAAAGTTGTAGTTTTAAACTATAGTGGGTCATTTTTTGAG
Source organism: Beta corolliflora (assembly GCA_947648045.1). Lineage (NCBI taxonomy): Eukaryota > Viridiplantae > Streptophyta > Magnoliopsida > Caryophyllales > Amaranthaceae > Beta > Beta corolliflora. The sequence continues at coordinate 45,629 of CANSZD010003325.1, read as the reverse complement.
AAATAATAACTTTCTACTTTAGAGGAGTAATTTCTATATAAGTAACACCTTTTTCGCAAAAAGTTACTTCCGTCACACAATAATTCATTGTAAATCCTTCTCATTCTAAAATTTGTAATAATTTAGTTGGGTTGGGCTAGAAAGTGGAAATGTGGAATGCGAGTAAACAAAGTAGTTAAAATAAGACATATGTGAAATATATAAGCTGAGAAATGGTATGTATTTCTCACTAGCAATGAGTACTGTATCCACTGAAAGCCTAATGCATATTATGCTAACTCTTAAATTTACATAAAGTTAGGATATCAAAATACTCTATAGATGTTGGATTTGGAATGTGTCGTATCAATGCTAACTCGACCACTTTAATTTAATGAGTTAAGCGTGTTTGATTGGTTAAAATGGTCAAGTAGGGGTTGTTTATGTGGGAGGGCTGACAAGAATTTTTGCATGAAATGCTGCCTGCTGCAGTCGATGGCTTCGAGTGTGATCACAGTGGGGGGGAGGCCACGGAGGACTATGGTCCTAGGAACGTGTTAGAATCTTCTGTCGTTTTGTGTCCCATCTTGTACTTCATCCCCTTTTTCTTTAAGCACATTACCATTTTTAGTGATGTGTTAGAAAGAGAAGGGGTTAGAACATAAGATGGGACGCAAAATGGGACATGAGATCTCAATTGCCAGGAAAAGGCGCATATTAGGGACTACCAAAGACTATGGTTTAAGGAAAGAGTTTGGGATCCTCGTTCTTGTTTTGTGTCCTATCTTCGCTTCATCCCCTTCTCCTTTAGACACATTATCATTTTTAGTGATGTGTTAAAAAGAAAGGGGTTCGAATATAAGATGGGACACAAAATAGGACATAAGATCTCAACATTCCAAAAAAAAAAAAGCTCATACTCGTTTCGAAATTTGAATACAAGAAACAATTGAAAATTAAAAGCACGTTATAATTGATGAGATTTGCTATTCCATTGGAGATAAAAAAATAGGATTAAAAATTACGAGCCGTCGAAGTCATCAACACATTGGTGGATTGCCTTCCATTAGCAATGAGATTTGTTTTCCGTCGTCATCAACACTTAGAATAGAAAGGCACGCCATCAACGCACTTCACCTATATAGTAGTATATATGTATTATGTATATATTACAAGACAAAGATGGCTAATATATAATATTTTTTTTTTTTTTTTGCTAGAAAGACTTATGAATCCATACCTCTTGAAGTTCATCTTGTATGATTTAGTGAGGTAGACCCTTTAGAAGTAGGGAGTTTCAATCAAAGAGCCTCTGACAAGGTTTTATCTCTCAATCTCAAGGTAATAAAAAGTGTATTTATTACCACTAGGTCAAACGTTATTTGAGCTACTTGATCTAACTGGATAAGAATCCTCGCAAGAAACCAGCTTTAGTTTAGCGAGTTGCGAGCTAGACTATTTGAAAGTAAAGGAATTTTCATCTCCAAAGGGCTTTCAATGGGATTTCTCATTAAATTCAAGGTCATACTGAATCATTTCTTAGTACTAGCCCAAAATTCTATATGGTATTTAAGTCATACCTTTAAAAGCTTAAATTAACATATATCTATCTCGTGCAATATGGGTGCATTCTTCACCGTATATTGCGTGTCCAAGCTTTAACAAGGAAACCGTATATACTTCTATGTCAATATCTTCCAACAAAGAAATTTGCTTTCACGAAACGTCTCACTTGTAAACTATCAACTACTTATCAATTTCAGCTAATTTATCAATTTGACTAATTTATCAATTTGACCTCACTTTTACTAATGTTAGAAGAAAAATAATCCTCAATTGGCTGGGAAACATTTTATGTGGAATTGTGGCGGCTTGGGCGTGGTGTGGGGCCTAGGGGCCATTAACAAACTTGATTAAATTAAATTGGACAAAAAACTTGGTCTAGAGGAAAGCGTGACATTGATGGTCAATAATCATAATTTATATTACATGGCATGATGGGAATTGTTGAAAACGAACTGCAAATTCTCCCTATGTTTGTTCTTTTACATTTTACATGGGTGCTGGTTGGCCCAACTTCAGCGAAATCTTGTTTAATGACCTCTCTTCTTTCCCGGAAATAACTATTCCCTTGATTATTTTGGAATATATGTCACCACTTCTAATATAGTTTTTTTTTGTATCCAAGTGAAAATATTAAGTTCACTTTAAAACAAATAGACAAAAATATAAAACAATAAAATTGATTATTTGTAATGATAGAAATAAAAGCTAGTGAGTGACATTGATGTGGTAAGTGACACCCTATCTAGGACATTTCATGGTAAATAATGGTGAAAGGTGTGGGGAATAGACCTAGATGGGGTAATTTGTAGTAAAATGGTAAAAATATGGGTATGTAGAGATTAACCCATCTCATCAAGCGTGACAAGATTTGAATCTATGACACTCTTGTACCAAGAACAGTAGATTGACTATACTGTTTAAACCGTTTGGACGGGATATACGTTTAGGCTCCCAAACCGTAAAGATTTGGGAGTCCGCTCAATCGTAGTAATTCGGGCGGAAGTAAGTTTCAATAAAAAAAAAAAAGTCTAATTCACGAGGAAATTAAAGCGTACCACCATTGAGTTCTTATACGTTCATATCTATACCTCGACTCTTACGTTGTGCTCCGACCCGAGTCTCCAAGTCCGCTTTTAAGCCAATAACCCAAGAAGTAAGAAGTTTCCAAAAACCAAACTCTACCTTACGTGAAGTTGTTAGAGTATATGAATAATCTTACAAGAAAGCAAGTACAAAAAGAGTAACCCTACCATCCATTTCAGTGTGGCTAATTCTCTTCAACCAACCCAAGGACTTGCAGTTGCAGCACTCTTCTACAATGCCTTGGCAATAAAATACTTTTAGTAGCGAGAAATCAAATTTGTTCTCGTCATATTTGAAAAAGCACAGTATTTCTAAATGATTGTTTCTTCCAATTCCAAAACAATCTATTCTTACTTCCTAGTAGATTAATTTAGTAGTAAAATTTTATGATGAGTGCACAAAAATGGAATTACCCGAGCATAGACACTCCTCCTATTTAATTATTTTTTTATAATTTATGTATTTACTTTTGTGCGAATCTAAATTAGTGGTAAGGTCACAATTTGGAGGGGATTAACAAATTAGTTAAGCAGCTTTCTAATCATGGATGCTTTTTAATTACTTTAAAAAAGAGTGGCTCAGATGCAACTGAACTACTGAAGTAACTTTTGAATATTTAATTCCTAAACTAATTTATAAATCATCTTTATGAGGGATTTCATAAGATAGGAGTAGTTTTCATAATCAGTTATATTTATATACTAAGATATGTTATAATGTTACTTTGGAGATCTAGTTTATGTTATCAATAAAGACCACGTAAATAGTCGAATCCAAAGAAAAATAAAAGTAGAAAGATATGATTAGACAATAGTAAAAGTGTATTTTAGTGCTTTGATTAGATAATAGTTGGGAGAAAAGGTAAAAAGGCCATGATACACTAGATATAAAGTTTGTCACAATATTGGAATTTTGGGGTAAGTGCTAATAGATAATCCCATTAGTAATTATGTCCTATAAAATATTCTCGAAATAGTATGTCATTTTATGAGTAATAGTGAAAGAATACTTTAAGCATGCACAAATATATACTCACTCATACCAAGTTACCACACAGTCACACTTGCTTAGCCAGTTGAGTGCTAGATAGTAAGGACTTCCCTTGGCTTAGAGGCTCTCGCCCGTTGCCCTTTTATAAGGTTTATTATTTCAAGATGCCACCTTATTTTATGAAAATTTATAAAAAAGAGTGTCATACTTATTATGCACAGAAAGTAGTGAAAAAATTCATAGAAAATAAGATAGTATTTTATAGTAAAAGTAATAGAATAATTTGAGTATAAACTATAAAAGCATACCAGCGGCCACACAGTTATTTAACCTTGTATCTAAGTCACAACTCATAAGGTTGAATAGCTACATACAGTTGCTTGGAGGTGTGGATCCATTTACCTTTTCTTTTGTTTTCAAGTGCTTCGATGGATAGCAGAGTGGAGAATTCGTGAAGATTCGATTCAAGAGGCCAATCATCTTATCTCACCAAAACTAAAACTGTACAAAATACTCGTACTATTATATGTTGAAATCAAGACTTCATACACCCGACGTATGCAATATACATGTGCATATAGGCTATAGCCAATACATGTGTGGATGTTCCTAAAAAAAAAACAACATATATGTCTCACTCTCGTCGATAAAAAACACATGCTTTTGATATATTTCAGAGGTGCAAGAGATCATTGTTTATGTAACAGGAAGAAGATTACTAACTTTTTTATTAAATAAAAAAGGGACAGTAATTTCAATATTTTTTCTATCAAATTTATTTACTTCAATTTCCTGGTTTCCCAAACCTACAACAAACATCAACTTTCAGAACCCATATTAATGGGACCTCAAGGATTACAATTGCAACAAAAATTGACACCTTAACTCTTTTCATCTTTTCATTCAAGACATCAAAGTATCAAACTATAATTAAGACCCCACTTTTACCATCATCCTTAAGACCTTAAAAAAATTGATGTTGCATTATTTTTCTTACTACACATGTTTTGGGTCCTTAGCCCACATGGATCTAAGCAGCTTTAGCAGCATCCTGGCCCTTGTCTTGGCCCTCCCACTACACTGACTTTGCAGCAACAACAACAATTGTGTCAATATTCCACCACATATTGCTTTTCTCTTACCTCCATTGATTCACAACACAATATCATCAAACAATTTACTGCACTTCACTCCCTTCATCATCTCCTGATACTCTAAACACCATCTTAATTAGTGCCTTAACTCCATTTGGTACCCCTTTAACCAAAAATGCTTCTTTCCCACTTTCCAACTTTAATACTAACTCTAGTGCTCTTGTTGCTTTTGGTCCCAACTCCATATTGTCTTTTCTTCCTCTCTACTTCCATAATGTATGTCACTAATGTATGAACCAACCCTTCTTTCACCAGATTTTCGCCTCGCCGCGCTTCCTGTGATGATAATAAGCTTAAGATGGCCTTAATCCCTGCCTCTGAGAGCTCTGAATGTTGTTTATGATCATCAATATAACCAATCAAAATTTGGAGCATTGTGTTGTCATTTCCAATTTTGGTAGCTAACTCTTTTGTCGCCAAGGATGATTGAAGGGAAACTACCCCTATTATGTTAAAACACAAACTTATCTTGGACAATATAACTTCCCTTGTTGTAGTAAAACTTGAAATTTTCAAACTTGGGTTCTTCCATTAACACATTCAAGTCCCCCAAGTAAGAAAAAGACATCAGTTTTAGGGCAACACCAAGTAATTTCTCCAATTCAATCCCATCATTTCTTGGGGTGATTTTATCTCCAAAAAATCAACCGTAAAATCCACGAGAAGAAACCCATCCGAATGAAACCCTCATTTTTCAAGGCAAAATCTTCTGACAAGAAATTAACTTGTTCTGAAACTTGTATTTTCTGCTCCAAAGTTGGATTCCTGAGATTGAAGGAACAGATGCTTTAATAAAGAAAAGAAAACAACTTTAGAAGAACCCATTTTTGTAAAAAATCATCATTTTCATCATGAAATTGATGAGTATTACAATTGAGAAGCCATTGATCAATCAAATGCCTCAAAGTATGATTAGGAACCATTGAAAGATCATGAAGTTTGAGCATTGTAACTGGGCATGTGAAATTACCAGCAGTAAGCCATTTCTGAATAGAAGGCTGTCGTAAGTTTGTCCTGTGCAAAGAGTCACAGGATCACTGAACAAATGTAGACTTATTGGGCATGTGTAGAAATAAGGGATTGACATTCCAATTTTCTTATCATGGAATCAAAAAGAATGGATTTTTTTTATATTTTTTTTTTTTTTGGTGGAGAATGAGGAATTTACAAAAGAAACATAAAAAAAAAGAAAGGGTATTTATTTATGTTAGCAAGAACAAAAAAAGGTGCTTTTTTTTATTTATTTTTCTCAAATTTTTGTGGTTGGAGTTAGTAGTACTAGATTATGAGTACTATATAAGGCATAGGTATATATTTTGTGAATGGAGGTGTTAATTAGGGAAAAGTAAGGTAAGAGATTTTTTGTGTTTAGTTTGGTAGATGAAGACGATAAAAGAGGGTGGTAGGAGAGAAAAAGAGAGAAAAATTCCATATAAAAGAGGGAAACAATACACATGAGACATGGGAAGGAAATAAAAGGAAAATAAAAATAAAAAATAAAAATAAAAATAAAAATTCAAAAGATAGAAGAAAACACAGAAACCAAACATGAAAGTTTAATTTGGAGGTATGGGTGGAGTTGAATGATAGATCAATAGTGGGATAGTCAGAGTATGCAGTATGGAGAAGTGTTATAAGTTAGGATAATTGAAAGTTAGGTCCCCACATTTCCCTCTGGCTCTTCTGTACATTCATCACTAAAGATTAAGAGAGGAAAAGTAATGAAAAATATTTAGTGAGAGAGTGATGTTAGGCAAAGACCCACCTAAAGGCAATTAGTAATTGATGTTGTCTTTGAAATTTTGAATCAGCCAAACATATCACTACTATACATGAAGAATATTAATTAAGGTAGACAACAACAAATTAAGGTTGGCTTGAGTCTAAAAATTGATTAAAGTTAATCTAATATAACGATACTTATTAATTTAATCTGAGATAAAAGAAAAATTCGTCGATTCATATAAAGCTTAGCCAAGACTACTTGTTTGTACTTTATAAAAGTTGTCACAAACTATAATTTTGTCATACCCGGCAGTTTCACTGTGTTAATGACGATTTTTTATATTTGTTGTTTCTTGTATATGTTTGCATTTTTTGAATAATGGAATAGGACACCGGTCCTAGGACTAAGCAATGGATTAACAATAATCAATTTTACCAATATGCAAAAATTAAATTTTGAACCTAGAGAGTAAACTTATATGACATCATTAATAGAAGATTGGATTTTCTTGGTGAGTATTAGACTCTAGTACTGAGTGCAGTGATGAAAGTGAGGGAATGACAGGTGTGGGGAGAGCAAGGAGGTAATGATTTAATGGGGGTCATGGAACTCATGAGAATTGCAATAAAAGGGGGAATTGACCCACCCAATTTGGGATCCAAATCAACATAGCACAATCAATGGAGCAAAACAAGATTGATGGATTTAACTTTCTGCTGATTAGGAACAAGAGAGGTATTAGGTTCCCTTGCCCAAATCATCAATGATTTTCAAAATTACAGTAGCTACTATAGGATACCTATTTTATAAGGACAAATCTTTTTTAAAGATGGATAACAAGGAGAAATTCATAGTCTTAGGAAGGAACAAGAAACGTTTATATCAAAGGTAATGTAGTAAACAAGGCATTAAAAGGGTAAAAGCAAATTTTTAGAGGATGAAAAACCATTAGCCTAAGATAAAAGTTAATTAATGATTTTGTTTAATGAAATAATAATGTTGTATGACATACGACAAATTTACATTTTTTGAGTCTTCCTTTCTGAATTGTGAAGTAGCACGAATTCCTATTGCCGCTCGCACGCGCCACTCACTCAGGAGCCCCAACAAGCCCCCAAACCCCCTCCCCCAACAATATTGAAAATTTTACTCGCACCAAAAGACTAACACGGCCTCCCATGCGAGAGCAGTGAAGTCATACCATCGACCCAAGAACCTTGGTATATGACAAATTTACATAATAAACGACAAATGTTGTGTAAGAAATTGCTAATATTGCATAAGTAATTGATATTTGTTCTATTTGAATAGGGTTTGTTCCTAAAAAAAAGGAACCACACAAAGCTCGCTAATAAGGACAACTTAAAACATTTAGGTTAGCTTGAAAAAAAAGGCATATAGCTGCTGCACTGGATTTTTTTAAGGCTGCGATGAGTTTTACTAACAACATAACTAAGATTTAGGAGTATATAATATAAATCTGATGCTATGAGCAAGAACTCTAGAAGATCTTGCCACCCCATGCCTATATATACTATTCCAAATTTTTGAATTCTATAATGGTCCTCACTAACCTTTTTGGTTTTGAACTTTGTTAGGCCTTGAGGACTGAGGTAGTGAGGTTGAAGAAAAAGTTAAAAGAGTTGAATTCTAAAGAAAAGGGGAAAAATAATTATTTTAGCTTCTTCAATTGATTAATATGGCCTTTTGGAGTATTAGTTTCTCATTAGGTGGTGAAACAAATAGTAATATTGGGATAGTCAATAAATGGTAACCAATTTTAATCTATGAAAATCCGATATTTAGTCGTAGTATTCCACGTCCAGGTTCCGAAAGATCTTCACTATTTGGACATTTTTCACTATTCACAGTTTCACTGACTATTAAGTTAAGTGGCATATATACGTAAGAAAAAAAATCATAGTCGTGGGCGGAGTCTGCATGGTAGATTCAGAAGCTCAATATGTATTTTATTAATATCCACTTTTTTTATAATTTTTTCAAATACACAATAGAGATATTGGTGTCCAAGTCTTTGCAGTGGCATACGTGAAAAGTGAAAGAGGGAAGATCTTTAGGAACCGGAGGGAGTATATAATTAGGCAAATAATAGTTATTGACATTTTACTGAGGTTGATGTTTGAATTAAGGCACAAAGAAAATCTTGTCGTGTAAAGTTGGGTAATTATGAGTAAACGCGTATAATAATACCCAAAACTAAATTAAATCATGAATTAGTATCATAAATGTAGTACTCCCTTTGATTAATTTTTTTCCACTTTTGCTTTGATTTGTCATAATGGATTTTGAGCAAAATTTATACTTCCTCAATTTTTATTAGTTACAAAAAACTTTACGACTTTGATATCAATATGTTTAGTCATCTATTATTAATTAAATATTGTAAAAAAATCTTATTGGATATGAAAATTAACATCTTATAAATCCTATATCTCAAATTCTAAAATTTAAATGTTAGAAGACCTGAATAGAGTAAGAGTTAAAATATGATAGATGATAAAAAAGGAGAAAGTATCGTTTTGTGCAAATAATAATAAGTAAAACCTCTATTTCACTTTTAATGTGTGGAATAATACCAACCTTTTTACAGTTAACTTTTGAAACTTTTTTTCCCTTAAATGGTGAAAAGGTAGGAACTATTCGGGAACCAAATGAGTGCTAGTGAAAAGCAGTCAAAAGTTAGGGGGTACAAAAGGTTAAAGGACTCACTTCTCAGCACAAGTTTAACCCATTAGTAATAGGAATGATATTTAGATAATAATACGTGAAGAACTTTAATAGGAAAGCCCCAATATTTTTGGCCGGGCGTGACGCGTATGAATTACAATACACAAATATGTTATTATTCATAATTTCATGATGCATTTGTTACTTTCGTATTTTTTGTCTAAAGGGAAATCGCAAAATTGGCCAATAAGTAGTGCGTTATTAAGTAAAGAAACTGTAGAGTTCATTTTCAAAATAATAGCTTAAAAGAAATTGGGGTGGCGTTAAGACGCCATCAATGTAAATTGTCTGGGTCGTCTTACTACCATAAAAAGAATTTTTAAAGAATATCTAAATACTTCATTAAATCTTTTAGTTAAATATAATTATTATATGACTTTATCATATTTTATTTGAAACATTAGACAATAAAAGTGATAGTGTATTGATGGTTAAGCTCTCACTTATCATTTCAAAGATCGCGTGTTCGCATACCATTACCAGTTAACAATATTTATATTTTTTAATTGAGGAGTTCACATGGACATAAGACATTTGCATTGGATGTTTAAGGAGGGTAGCCGCCACGTACACGTGAGCTCCTCCGAACGCCTTTTAATTTAATATATTTGTATAGATATTTTTTAATAGCTGCAAAGTTTTCCAGAATAACGCCTGTTTTAGTGATGTTGCTTCTTAATGAAAAGCTACTAGTGTACAAAGCACTAGCTACATATGTTTAGATAATTAATAAAACCAAGATAACTATTCCCATTTTTACTGCAATGTATCAATTTGAAATTTCCCGATCCTCAGTTTTAAATCTTTGCCACAAAGTTTTACTAATATATTACTAGTATAAGGCAAGACAAATGTGGTTTATGAGATCTTGTTCCATTTTACATTTGTTTCAATGTAGCGTATTTTAATTAACGGTTTTTTAACATGTCTGTGTACCCCCTCGAGGTTTCACAATATTCACCCGATATCCACGTGTTTTCAATAATTCACCCGGTGCCCCGGAGGTTTGAAAAATCTCGGCCACGTGACCCTACGCGTCAACTTTCCGTTAACTATGACCCTAAAGAACTTAATTAACCTAATTGAACCCCAACTTCTAACCCTACCCTAACCCTAAACCCTAACCCTCCTTACCACCCCCTGTCTTCAAAGAAGCCCCCTACTCACCTCCCCGGCACCCTTCCCCCACCCTCCCACCACCCCTAGCCCTTCCCCACCACCCCGCAGCTGTCCCCCCACCCCCAACCCTGTGTGCAACCCCTCCCCCCACCCTCGCGCAGCACTCCTCAATCGACTCCGGAATTTCGTCCAAAACGAAGATGAATTGCAGGTATCGAGTGTATGGATCTGACCGTATGAATTTCGGTCCAAAAGAAGATGAATTGTGGTAAATTTGGCGATGCGGATGTTCGAATCGATGAGGGATGAGGGGAGGGGTGGGAGGGTCAGAACTATCTTTACCGTGTCGACGGCCTTCAAGGATTTTGCCGACGAGTATTGTTTCAAGGAGAGGGGGATGCGAGGAGGGGGATGCGGGAGGGGGGATGTGGGCCTGGGTGGTGGGGGAGGAGGGGGTGTGTGCGTGACGGGGAGGGGGCTGCCTGGGGGAGCGGGTTGGGAAGGGGGCGGGGGGTGTGGTGGGGAGGGGGGGGAGCTGGGTGGTGAGGTGGTGGGGTGGGGGAGGGTGGTGGGGTTAGGGGTTTAGGGAGAGAGATGGGTTAATTAGGGTGTGTAAAAGTATTAATTAGGTTTAATTATAGTTAATTAGGATTAATTAGTATTAATTAGGTTGGTTGGGGGTTAATTTCGTTGATTTAGCCCTATTGACTAACGGAGCTGACGTCCGTTAGTCATTAAGGGTATTCCGGTGATTTTTCAAAACCTCGGAAGCACCCCAGTGAATTATTGAAAACGCGAGGCAATGGCCAATATTGCAAAACCGTCGCACTGGGTGAAAAAACCGTTCAACTAATGTATATTTAGGATTATTAATGATCAAAGATGTACATTGAGAATGATAAAAAAGGATATGTGAGATAGTGGTTATTATTTTATTTTTTTTTTTTAGTATGTGGTTTTTTTTTTTTTTGAAAGAAAATAATTCATTAATAAAGGAGTCATACGACACCTGGCCAATGTAAAATCGCATAACAAATACATAACAATTTTGAACAAATAAAATTCAGAATTTGCAAAACTACGATCAATGTGTAGTAGATCTAACAATTCCGCATACCCTTCCACATCGTTGCCGACACAACCTCAACGAGGGGGTCTTCCTGATATGTTGTAGTTTTGAAATAGAATTAAATCCACACCATTGATTGTAATTGTAGATCTAAAATCAGTTTCGACATCGCATACCTCTTCATCAATGATCCAAATTACGTATAATTCATCTCAGGTCAGTTTTAAACAATTCTGGAGGTCTCTGTTTCTAATCTTTTAAATGAGGCCCCTAATACAAATAAATGTGCGATAATCAAATTTTTATTTTATTATGATAATATTTGCGTAAGTATTTGATGTAAGTCAAATCATGGTAAACTATCTAATCCATAAATAACCCTAAAATGGATCGGAGCATTGCAAACTATATGTGTGGGTGGCCCGTTTTCTTCGCATAAAACAACCGAACCGAACTCAACCGAATCGAATTGAATTGAAATGAACCGAACTGAAATAAATTATAACTAATTAATAGTAATGATTATCATTTAGAACCGAACTCGAATCGAAAATCAGTTTCGTGGCAATGCGCCTCCTAAGCCAGAACTCTGACAGAGCATTTCCATTCCATATTCCCATTCCCAATTCATATTTGGTGTTTAAAAACAACAAACAAAAATCGAATATCTAACACTTTCAATACCGATCCATCAACACTTTCTAAAAATCAATTATCTTTAAAAATCTTATAAATATGAAAACTAAATGCATTTACGATAGTTTTGACAAAGCTGTAATACACATAAATTAGGTGAGACTACAAATTATACCTAATTCATATTGGCGACCAATTCAAAAACTTTTGCAACTAATTATATAAGAAATTACACCATGTTAATCAAACGTAAAAGAAAAAAAAACACTAATGAACAACAAGAAACGTAAACTACATGCGAGAGTTGAAGGTTGCCCTAATTATGGAACATTTTAAAAAATATGGGATTTCCTTCAAATTATCTCAAGGGATGCACCGAAGTCTCGAATCGGGCTCAATTAGAGTATGGAGAACTCGGAGACTGGGAGAGTACTCTCCGATCAATCGGATGGTATTTTATATATGAATCTCGATTTTTTCTGACTAAAATTCTTATTCGTATAATGGTGGTTTGAGAAATCATTGAGATTGGGTGGAAATACATGTGGGCTAAAAAATTTAGCCGTTTGATATAGAAAAGATTGGTGATTTAATCTTTCAATTGACTCGTTATTCTTGGCTTGATCGAGAGGGGAAATGTGGAAAGATTAAAAGTAAGTTAAAAAGAAACTTTGGTTAAAGCAAGGAAATAAATGACACTTGCATAATAATAGAATATAGGAAATCTAAACTTATGGAAATTGCAATTAGAGGAGAAGAATATGGAGAATTGAAATGGAGTTTATTCATTAATGGAAGGTTGGACAAAATTGAAAAGCATATCTGACGAGATTTGGGAGAGACGAAGGCATGAAGCGTTTTTAACTTTTTTTTTTTTTGGGGCCCTCAGCCTCGGGGCCCCGTGCAACTGGTGGTACTGCACAGCCCATAACTCCACTCCCCGATTCATCTAGAAACAAAAGGAAAGAACTAAAAGTTTCCTCCTGGGCTGGTACAGAATAAACCCTTTTTCTTTCCGGGGCGCAGAAACGATCCTCTCTCTTTAAAAGAAGTTTAATTAAGGATATTCAATCAAGAGCGAACATAAAACAAAGCTAAATAACAATGAAAATTAAAATTAAGGTGGGGCTATCCACCGATGAAATCGAAGGAAGCCCCTTTGAAATTCACTAATAATTATACAGGCTAATATATAGTGCTTGGGGGTATAGAAGGTTATACAAATTTTAATTAATAACAAAGTTGTTTTTTAGTATGTGGTTAGTATGTGGGATAGCCAATATTAGAAGGAAACTGGATCGTTTCTTATGGTGTGATGAATTGTCTTATAATATACCTGCATTTAATTTGAAAGTTAGATAAAGATGACTGGGATAAGAATGTAAACTGTGAAGTGAGGACTAGAAAATTTGTGTTGGGTAAGAATACAATTCTTTTTATCCCTTTAAACAATGTGTATTAGAAATAAGTATCAAAATTACTAAAGTACATCTTATTAATTCTACACTCCTTTATTGTTTTAGAAAGGACATGATACGCGTCTTTTCATTCTAAAATCCTTATCCTTTCCCTCAATCCCCCTTTTTTTAATAAGGTATCGAAGCCTTTAAAAGAAGTACCTGTGGATCCCTCTCAAGTAGCATTACGAGACTCGATCCTTGGAATATCCTGATAAGCACTATGTGCTATGCACGCCAATACTACTGTGACTATCATTCTGACAAGCACCTCCCATACATACCTCGAGGTATAAAATATAATAGGAAAGATAATAGAATAATGAATAAGCATAATCCATAAAATTAGTTTCAATCTGTAATAACAATTATAGTTCAGTATGATTGATATAATGTAAATATGAATACATGACCTAACTTATTTCCCACCAACAAATAATAAATATAAGGTTTCTATGTTTCCCTATATTTTCTAATAAGCTTGCCTTGGGAAGTCAAAAATGAAATTGTAATTAAAAATTTGTAGCTGCATGATAGTCCTAACTTCCTAACACACACACAAATAATAGAAAAAGATTTGGTAAGCCATAATTTGTGCTTGCATTTGGTTGTATCGGAGAAAGTTGAATAGATAATTTTTGGCTTAGAGTAGGTTCTGGGCCTTCTTGACTGGTCAAAAACGACTGTTACACCTGGTTCGTTTGGTTTTTAGTAAGTATCTTTTTTTTTCTAAGCTTTATGCAGTTATTATGCTACCTCTCTAGTATTTCGTGTAATTCCCCCATCACATCACATAAATCAGCGTGACTATGCATGATTGACATATTCCCTCAATTTCTAGAATAAGGAGATAGCCTCTATTGACAAACGTCTAATTATTTCTTTAAAAGACTCTAAGCAAGAACATGTTGATAATTTCCCGTTTTCAAAAATAAAATTAAGTTGATATCACATTAGCAAGGTAGGCTTGATATTAAATTAGATTCAAGTAGTATTGAGTTTAGATTTGGTACTAAGTTAACTCTCATCTTGTCAAATTCTAACTTGGTGCACTAAAAGTTATAAAAATTCGACACCAACTTCAACCTCTAAGTGGATACCAACTCGACCGTAATTAACAATCGGACACCAAGTGTTTGTCATAGAATTTCCATATTGGATTTGTGAGACCAAAATTTAGCTTGTCAAAGTTACTTATATCATTATATGTTATCGTTGAAGAACGAAGGATTAAGTTAAAAAATAACAATTAAAAAGACTTGGCATGAAGCTTTTGAAAAAAGTTATAATGTGTTTGATTTTTACAATCTAAGACTTTAGAGAATACCATTTGAAAAATGTTAGAAATGTTGTAACTCTATAAGTGTCGTCAACATTGCATTTGCAAATCAATAAATGAGCAAAAGGTATTGCTATCTACGCCAATCTCAAACAACGGGGTTTCTCAATGGACCCCGCATAATCCATTAGGTCATCATTGTAAGGAAGATATCAATAATTTATTTTTATGTTGCTCGGGCCTCTCATCGAACTCGGAGGGTAATCCTTTAGGCATCTATTCACAATCTAACGATCCGACACTAAGAATGGGAATAAATGCCATTATGAGTTGCGGCCATTGAGAGGCATATTCATGCAAGGTTTGGCCGCGAAGAATAAAGGGTACATCAATAGGTAATTAACATATTGTTGCGGTTTTTGACTGCAAAGCATAGGACAAGCTATTGCTAGGTTCTTACCCAAAACCGCAAGGAATGGATATGTTTTTTAATAATAAAAAAAAATGACGCCTATTGCTGCGAGGTTTGATGGGACCCAAGCAGCCAGAATAGGTACAGTACGGGTAAAAAAATTTTACTCTTTGTCATCAAATTTGAAAGGAAAATGTAAAAAGAAAATAAAACACAAAAATTAAAAAGTAATGACAAAAATGCTTATACAAAAACATAAAATATACAAAAAAATCAACATATATTTAAAAAAAAGATACAAAAGAAAAATATGAAAAAAATAACAAAAAATCGTATGCCCTAACATTATTTTGATTCTTAACAAACAAAAATAAAAAAATCTAAAAAACTAAAAATATCACCACCCTTTAAAGCTAATAAAAAAAAAATAAAATTTAACTATAAAAGAGAAAAAAAAAACAAAAAATAAAAACAAGAAGAAATCCTGACGACGGACAATCTCGCAAGACTCGTCACGACAAATTCGGTCAACGAACAAACCGGCGATTTTCGTTTCCGGATTCCGAAATGAGAGGATGATCAAGACCGGCGAGATCCGAAACTAAATCCGAAGCCATTGATGAGAGGATGAGAACAAATGATAAGCATCAAGAAGAAGAAGAGACGTCGCGAGACGTCGCAGCTTGAACCCGTATGCGGCGAACGGCGAAGAGAGTTGAAGGAAATGCGGCCCGATGCGCGAACGTCGCGAAGCTTGGAACCCGTAACGACGAACGTCGCGAAGCTTGAACCTAGATGCGGCGACGTCGGCGTTTGTGACTTTAGGAGATGCGGCCGAAGCTTGAACCCGGAACGACGAACGCCGCGAGCTTGAACCTAGATGTGGGCGACGTCGCGCTCTTGTGACTTTAGGAGATGCGGCCCGACTTTAGAAGCTGCTGTTGGTGGTGAGCGAAGATAGAAGGTGAGAGGGAAGAGAGTGGTGAGTGAAGATAGAGGGTGAGAGGAGGGGGAGGGTGGAGTGATGAACGAAGACGATGGAGAGTAGGAGAGAGGAGAAACGACAAAGCATCCGGGTTTAAAAAGAAACCTAGCCGGGTGGGTGCCTCATATAATTAATTTAAAAAAGCCTATTGCGTCGCGGTTTTTTGTAGGAACAAAGACAATAGGTTCAAAAACGCGGCATCTAAAAAAAGATCGGATATATTGCCGCAATTTCGGCAAGAACCGTAAAGAATATATTAATATTTTTTATTATTTTAATATATTGCTGCGCTTCTTGCTGAAACCCGGCAAAGAATATATCTCGGTCAAAAATCAACTTCTTTTCAAAAATTTCCCGTTGAGACCATATTGCCAGCGGGGTTTTGGCCGAAACCGCAAAGAATATCTTTATTTTATATTTTACCTTATCTTTTACGTGATATATTGCCGCGTATGGGTAAAACCGCAGCAACACCACCAAAGAATAAGCAATTATTCTACTAGTGCGACTTCAATTTTTTTTATTCTACTCTTTTACGCTTAGGATGACTCGACAAATAATCGTATTATTAAGTTCATTGTGACTCTTTGGGGCATTTGGGTTGCAATGTTGTCATTTTCCACCACCAAGTAATTTGGACACCATCCATAATCACGTTCTGCAAAGCTCTTCAACAACAATAAAGTTATCTCCAAGAACATGATAGCCATCTACTCCCCCTCCGTATTTTTTAGGCCAAATTTCGCCATTTTCAAAGGCCTCACCCTTACGTGCTACATTTGCTAAACATTTCTACTTTTAGTATTGGTATCCACATATTATTTACCTCTATACCCTTGCTTTGTCTTCATTGCACAAAAGACAACTACTTTATGCATATTTGCTCTACTTTTCAATGGTCCTCATATGTTTCCGTGGCAATTCTCAAGTAAAGTAAATGTAGCACTAAAAAGATCTGGAGGGAGTAGATAGTTTCTTCATCCCCACAAAGACTTACATGTGATATGCCACTCGGGTTTTCTTCTTGCAAGAAATTATCGACTTCACCAGCGATTAACTCTCGATAGTGGATTTTAGGTAAAAACTTGATAGTCGGTTAATTTGGCTAATTACTTTTATTAAGTTAATGTCGATAAAAAAAAAGATAGTAGGAGAACTTCTCAAAATTAGAAAGACAATCCAGCTAAAGGGTTCCTGTGACTCGGGATAAGGAATTTATTTAATTTTAACAGAAACATCTAATTAAAAAAATACTTTGAAAGTTATAATATATAAATTTAGGTTCTTTATCTAATATCTCAAGGGATACCCGTTAGCATTTGCCTTAAGGATATAGTTTTCAAAATTAAATATCATGCACATTTTAGGCCACTTGATCGTTTAAGACAGATTCCAACTAGCCTATAGGTATGTAGTCAATTTATGACTACAATAATATTTGCAGATGCAACAGTTATATTATTCTCAGTTGAATCTTCCTAGCTAGTTAACATGCATAGTAAATATAATTGGACGAATTTTTACATTAATTCTAATTGGAATATTGGACCAAAAATCAATCATCTGGCTTCTAGAAGCGGTTAAGTTTGATGTCTCAAAGCATCCATTCTTTTTAACTTACTTTGCTTATCTCAACTTATATGAACTAATAATTATAATTATCTTAACTTTTCTTGAACTTAGTAGACCTTATTAATCTCGTTTATTATCGTTGGTGGTTTTTCCTTTACAATTCCATGTAAATATATATTATGTGTTAACTCATTTCTTCTTTTCTTATCTTTTTTACTCTATACTTGTTAGACATAATCCCTTGCATGAAGCAAATTGTGAGATGGAGTAACTAAGTAATCTTAGATTAGGGAATGTTAAAGTCTATAATGAATTTCGCTCATGATTTTTGAGCCAAGTGTCTAAGAGAAATTTTGTTATTCATTAAGAGTCTACTTGTTGCTGAATATATATGTACGGTAAATCATATCTTGATGTGAGACTAATTGCATGCAATATTGCTAATCAATTACATAGATGATCCTTAAATAAAAATGGTAATTCATTAGGTACAAGATTATTAAACGTCTTCTTTATGTAATATTACTATGGATAAAATAATTAGTAGTATTTGAAATTATGTACACATATGTGATTATATATGTATACTAAGTGGAGTAATTCACTAACACAAACCAAAGCTCCATCCTCAAGTCACTAACACAAACCAAAGCTCCATCCTCAAGTCACTAACCCAATTTTAGTTGCACTAACCAATATAATTGTGGTTAATTCCAAAAACAAAATTCTTATGATATTTCAATTTTAAAGGGGTTAAACACTATTAAATGTTGAATATTATTATTAGGAAAATTTTCATATAAGTACTAATGAGTAAGGATAAAAACAAGCAGTTAAAAACTTCAATAAAAAAGAGGCTGACCAGTGACCACTACCATCACTTACCTTTTGTCTTAAGCTTGAGAATATGTTGATAAATATTTATATCTTTTTGTTTTTGTCTTTTCATCTTTCTTTTTAATGGAAGAAAGTTAAACGCCTATCTTATTTGTTTCTGTGATTTCGTATGCTTCTTAGCCACTTATGAAGACCTAATTCTTCCTAGTTACTAGAAGATCAGACTCTTTGACCACTCAATGCCAATATGCCATGTTATAACAATTTATAATTTTATATCAACGCTTCCTTTTCTATCTTTTCTCTCAAAAATGTCAAAGTTGATACAAAACACTATTGAGAAAAGAGGAATTGAAGGAGAAATTAATTAAGTTACCCAATTATTGTCAATACAAAACACTACAAAGGAGGAAGAAGGAACTTTTTTTTTTAAATTAAAAAATTAATTCATCGATTCAAAAGCCATACGACATCTACAATAGAAGCTCAAAACTAAACAAATACATATCAAAGTGAAATAAATACAATTCTAATATGACAAACCACGATCGTTGAGAGATCTAACACTTCAAAACCTTGTCTTTCACATCGCCGTTCGACGCAACCTTCGCAAGGGGTCTATCGATCTTTTGTAGTTTTGAAATAGAACCGGATTCAATTCAAGTGAATGTAAAACGAAGTACCGACGATCTCGTTGCAACCCCGCACAAATTTCAATCAATAAATCAACCTCTTGAATTACATAAAAACCCAAAAACAAAGCCCTCCAAACTCTCACATTGAGAGAGATAAAACCCAATATACTGGTAGATATAACCAATAAATGGGTTGAAAAACTCTCCATTAGAGACAGACGAAGTTTATTAGATTCATTAACATAAAAACTAAGAACAAAAGGAGTATAAGTGCGCTTACCACCGCCTAAAAGCCGTGGCGGTAGCCCCTGGGTGGAAAATTAGGGTTAAAATGTAGTGAGGAGAGAGAAGAGAGAAAATAGGGGAAGAGAGAAAATAGGAAGAAGGAACTAATACATATATGTATCTAATTTATACTCCATGTCAATTAATAAATGTAACTAATTATTGATAAACAAGTGTGAATAAGTTTCAATAATATCTAACTATAACTATTTATATATAGAAATTGCATGATCTCTCATTTACTGCCCAAAACTATAAGTTAGTATATATCATGAATTTGGGGTGGTCGGTCTTTGTATTAGCTTTTTTTCAGAAAGTCTTTGTATTAGCTTTTGTGCCATGGCTAAGCCTTAGTTATTTATATTTTTGGCTTTTTAGTGTATTACAGTACAGTATTAGTATTGTTTATAGAGCCCATATGTAAACAATGTCACTTGTCAGGTTGGAGTATAAATTGTGTTGACTTACCCTGTCCGTGTGATGTAGGTAACATCTTGTGTAACTTTTTTTTTTTGTTTTGCAATACTTTTATATCGTAAGAAAAGTATCATATTAAACTGTAATTTTTTCACATGTCAATTGAGGTCAAAGTTAGTAGGCATGGCTTTTTGGTAGATGGGGAGTAGGGTTTTTTTTTAATATTTTGGTTTTACAATACTTTGAGGTGTGGTTAGAATCCTTCTCCTTAGCTTGTCAGTTGTTATCGAAAACAAAAAAATATGCTACAAAATAAATAAATAATATATTTATTTATTTATATGCAAAAATATTTTGTTCTAAGGCTAATAGTAAACAAGTTAAACCGTTACAAACAACTTCAAGAAATTTGGAGTTAAGAGCTTGGATTTGTTGACTTTATGACTTATATTGTTTACGTAATATTTTCTTCATAATGACATTAATTTAGAAGAAGGCATATTTTCCGTCATATATACAATACTTTGCAAGTTATGAATACGTTTTATTTCATTTGTTTATTGTTTTAAATAAATTAACATAAAGTTTAAATACTGGGGAAAAGAATGGAACGGAAAAAAATTGATGGCCAAATTAAGGCCATATGTTCAAACCTTCCTTCTAGAAGCAAAACAAATTGTTACGATTTGTCGATATTCACACTAGGAGATCGGATATATGCAAGGAAGATGCTTGACATTGCATACTTGATCCTAACGGGTTGTATTTCGCACATTCGAAAGTGCTTACGAGAGAAGACTGTGTCCACCATTGAAAAAGGGCTAGATATTGTATTATCACATGAAGGGTTGTTTTAATAGTAGATAAAACAAAAGATGCTTGGGACAATAAAACTAAAAGTGTGATTGAAATACGTACTACTTTTTTGATGACATATCATCACATAACAAGTCTTTGTCGAGGTTGTAGATGAAAGTGAAAAGTATGGAGAGAATTAGCAAGACTCTTGAGAAAACTTAAAGAAGATTCATGTTGAATTCTACCGCAGGATAAGGAAGGACAATATCATGAATGTTGAGACGTAAAGGAAGCGATTGTTGAAGTAAAGATACAAAGTCTCAATCGAGGTTTAAGTTTAATGATGAACTCAAAGAGCCAAAGTTCGAATGGAGTTAGAACAATAAAAATTGGGGTGGTAAATAAAAAGGTTTGCCAAGAGTATTTTGATTTTCTTTATTTTGCTTCTAAATTAGTTGTTACTCTCCTACGATACAATAGTAAATCTTTAATCTAGTTTAGTTATAATTGCTTTTATGGTTGAGTAATCTATCTTTGACAAAAGATATTAGCTAAGTTTTGTTTTGGTACGTAAAATCTTGAGTGATAGTATAGTGTTTTTTTTAAATTAGGGATTAAATTTTATCTAATTCAATGCTATTAATTAATAATTTATAACTATTTCATTCTCCCGTAAATTTATAACATTTCATAGTTCTTTTTTTTTTTTTTCTTTGAGCCAATCTCGATGAAAATCAAAATCATTTATATCATATCTTACAACGAACACAAAAATTTAATACTCATCAATTTTATTACATCTCATCAATGATTCTTCAGAGAGGAGAACCATAAGAGGATGAACAACAATACAATTTATTATTACAATGACATTATTTATGAAACCCAACATAGCCAATTAATTACCCGAGAGTGAGGATGCCATCGCGAGAGCCTCCTCCCTGTTTCCGCCGGATCCCGCGATCGATTCTCATTCCCGGCTTCGCGACTCTCTAAACACCAAAAAAAAAAAGCCATTTACCCCGAACAAGGAGGATCATATTCACAAACTACAAAAAGGCCAACCAGCCCCACAAAGTATTTTAGCACACCCAATATATTTACTCTCCTTACAAACCACTTGTTTGTATTGCTTACACTCCTTTCCATTCTTAC
The DNA here is from genome assembly GCA_947648045.1 of Beta corolliflora. Classification (NCBI taxonomy): domain Eukaryota; kingdom Viridiplantae; phylum Streptophyta; class Magnoliopsida; order Caryophyllales; family Amaranthaceae; genus Beta; species Beta corolliflora. The sequence goes on along the minus strand of CANSZD010003325.1, from coordinate 23,727 downwards.
ACACATTTGATTGTTGATCATAGTTTTCCTTCTCCTGCACCCACTGGCTCACAGCCTCGATGATCGTAAATGCCCCGTACCCCGACGCCGTGTTCTCGCCGTATGGTCCGCCTGACTTTTTTGTGTTATCGCATTTTTGCTTGACTTTATCGGCGAACTGTTGGGCAAATGATGCTAAGGTTTGGTTCCATGCAAGCGGAGCAACCCCAACTTGAGCACGGACCGTTTGTGAGCTTCTAAGAACTGTTTTTGGTCATCTTCAGCATGTGATTTTAAAAAACTTGGGGCTAAAATGGTACACATAAGACAAATCAATAGTTTCATTTTGATTGACAAAATAAATGAGGAAATTGTGGGTTGTTTGGAGAATTTCAAGGGGATATATTATATATGACTTAATGATTATTAATAGGGTTAAAGTTTAATTTAGTCATGTCTTTTTATAACGTTTTAATTTATTGTCACTCAAATTTGAGATTTTCCTGGTTGTTAGTTATGCAAATAAAGCTTAAGTTTTGTTGGTCAAATTTGGAAATTCAACATAAAATGCTTCTAAACGGCTAAACCTAAAACGTACACAAGGTAAAAGAGTTTGGGGGTTTTGCCCCTCTCTCTCACCAATATATATACTTCTTATCTTAATTATTTCGATTTGAAATTTATGTATACAACTACACAAAAAAGAAGATAATTCCGTTTTAAATTAAGGTTTTAAAAGGTGTTTTTGACAATATTCCCAACGAAAACTACAATTAGATGGCTATGACTCGTAAGTCTACTATTGGGATGGTAGCCAATAAAACATAAAAACGTAGTAAAACCACCTAACATCAATTGCTTCTCCAAATTTAACATTAGCTGATCATTCAAAAACCAATGAATATCAACTTGTTTCTCCAACGAACATCGATCTCGCCGATTCTCCTTTGTTGGCCTTTATATTTATGTTTAGTTTGTTTATTGCGCATATTTCTTGTTCATTGGGTTTTTATTTCGTTCTGCTCATTAAACTGAGATGGTTTGCTTCACCGTATATTTCCTCCTATGTTCATCTTTTTTTCTTGACGTTCATTGGCTGATTCAGACGACCTCATCAGCCGACTCATACGTTCATCGAGCCTCAGGTGTTGTTCTTTTGTTCCACTTTCATCTTCATGTTGCCGGGCGTTTGCTCATCGGGGACGTTGCTCTTGGTCATCAAGGAATCGAACGTCGGATCAAATGGTGCGCACCATTCGGACGGTACACTCGTGTCTACCATCTCAATTTGCGCATTATTTCTTCCCTCAAATATGCTTATTTGCTTACATGTTCTACGCTTGCAATATGATACAAAAATCTGGAGGTGCATATTACAATAACTTTTGATTTGAATCATATTAAAAGATATATACAACTACATCACAAGAAGTCACACGTATACAAGCAATGTAGACTTTAAATTATGTGGATTTGTTTAGTACTTTGTTAAGATTTCAGCACCTGGCTTCGTAATCAAGATGTATGGTATGCTCAAACTGCGCAGCAGGACTGCCATCATCTGTAACAGTAGTCCAGTTATCACCCCATGAATCGGATTTCATGATATGGGTGCATTATGGGCATGTTTCATGTTTGTTTATGCTTGTTTGTATCACTAGTTGCATTACAATCACTAGTTATTACTAATAAGGGTAACGTTAGTACGACATTATCAATACTAAGGGTTTTTTATCGAAGTGACCTAATAAAATACAAGCAGGAGGAACCCACCTAATAAATTTTTTTTGTCTAAAAATACCTATTAAAATACTTTCTCTGACAGCTAGGAGGAACTAACTTTATTAATTTCAGGCCAAAAACTCTAAATTTTTTTTCGGAAATCGAGGAAAACGTCTGGCAAATCATCTTCAATCAATAAAATTCCCGTCCAAACGTAACTAGCTGTGCCCCGAACCGCAAAAAGTTGCAACGCCGGAATATAGTACTTTGGCCTGAAATTCATAAACTCTGCCTCGTTAACAATCGAGCAGAATTTAATAGGCTCTTTTAGACAAAAAATTTTTTATTGAGCCATTCCTAAGCAAAATTTATATATTTTATTACGCCATTCCTCGATAAAAACCCTATAATACTTCTCACTAGCCAAACTGATAGCATGTGAAACATTATTTAGGCATAGAATTTCTCTTAATACTTTAGCAAAATGTGCAAAGGTTTTTTATTAGTAAATGAATATGCGCACCTATACTGTCTCTTCTGGTATAGCCCAAAGTAGCTTCGAAGAGGATAGCTAGCTCTCACATTGCCAGTCAATTTGCATTTTAGACAGATTTTGACTGTAATCAATCAGAAATATTTGCACAGTAAAAGATACATTCGAAATTAAGGTTTAAATTTACTGTGGATATCTTTTTTACTTTAACTCCAATCGTGCGAATTAGTTTCCATAAGCTTTCCATTACACCTAATAAGCTTCCAACTAAATAAGGCTACACAACACGTCGCCCCCCTGTGTTGCTACTGTTTTTTTTTTTTGCATGGTTTAACTATTAGGAGAGACACATTTTATGAAAACACCCTTCCGGTCCATCCATAAAATAGAGGACATATTTGTATTTCAATTCCTTCCAAAATAATGAGCCATTTTTTACATTTATTAGGGGAGTTGTTTTACTTAGCTTATATATATGGGATCATTTAGGGAAAAAAGTTACCTTACTTGTATACCCGTCTCATAGTATAATTTGTGTTTATGTGATCATCAATTTGCTGTTTGTTTGCTTTTAGCTGTTGATGATCTCTGTTTGTTTTAATGCATCCAAGACTTTTGCATGATGTGTTTCAAAGGACACTTCTTCCATCCAGACTAACAATATCTCCATAGCTCCTACTCAACTTTGCTAAGATATGTACTACCCCATTTCCTCCCCTACCCTGCAGACGTTATGATCCATATGGCTAGGCTTCGGAAGCACTCTAAAATTTGGCAGACCAGGGACCCAAGGGTCGTTCCAGATGCTCCCACCATTTTGATAGCACCTTTAGCAAGCAGAGACTGAGTTAGGTATATGAACATTACAACATCCTCTTTGATTAGTTAACCATTTAACTATTTTTAATGGCCATATTATTTTACTCTTAGCTAAAGATTGAATAAGTACAACAATAAATTAATTGGTAAGTTTGCACCAAAATCAAACCATATATCAATGACCTAATTTCGTAAAATTTCCTTGTTATACATTAGCTTCTGTTTGAGTTGAACGTGATCTTCCAATTTGTTTTGATATGGATCACCACCACCAATATTTGTAGTCATTGAGGTCTGAGGACCATTTCTGTCTTTTTCTATGTTATTCTTCTCCCTTTCTCCTCTTCCTATATGGAACTTTTATTGATACTAGCTCTTAAGAAAGGGGATAACCAATAGGTTGTATTAATTTTTAAACTTACCCCCTACACGCGGTTTAAAATTCACAAAAATTAATTGAGGTGTAGATTTTATTTTTTTAAGGGTAATTGGGTTTTCGGATCTTGAACATTATAATTTATAAAGTAGCCAAATTTAATTGGGATCGGGATTATAGGCAAAACACAATGGCCCGTTATAGGTCCGACCTAAAATGGTTTTAACAAAAATAAAATTGAACACGTATACCGCCGAGTCCGACTACAGCACTACTACGACTACTAGTCTACTACATTGCAAGACTACCCCAATCTTCCAAATTATACACTTTAATTTATAGAACAAATTACAACCACCTACTTGATCGATTAGTAGCATAATTTTGTAAGACAAAAAATCAATTCAATGTCCATAGTGATGAAGCTTCATTCCTGTTTTTCTTTCTTACTATCGAGTACAAATTTATACCATACTTCCAAGTGGTAATAGATGGTTATGAAATTTAATGAAGTATATATTACTCGAGACTTTGCTTACAAACTTAGCTAAAAATTGGGACCTAAAGGCACGTGCATAAGAGCTGCTGCATTGATAGAGAACTAACCTCCCCATTTCATTCTCCCTCAGTTGGGCAAGCCCAAAAAGCTACCAATCTGGGTTCATCGAGACGGATACGAGTACGGGTTCGAGTATGAGGACAAAGGACGGAAAACGGCAAGATTTTGAAAATTTTAGAAATGGGTACGCATACCCATATAGATACGTATCGTATCGGATACATGTACGAATACGAATATGTAACCTAGAAGAAGTACCCGTGCTACATAGCAGTGCCAACCAATGAAGCAAAGCTCTTGAGCTCCTCATAATTGAGGCTGCTTTCAAAGAAACGCACCTCCCTAATTTTCCCTCTCAAATGGGAGGTTGACTTTTTCTTTATCCTCTGACCATGAATGAACGATACATTGTCCCATTAAATTGATATTTTTTTCAACATCTTTTTTTTACAACTGTCATGTTCCTATTTTATTGCATTTTTTAAAAAAATACGATGAATTAAGAAATATATATATATCGATGGTCATATGTTTCATCGTCTGTAAATTGAGCCCCATATCCTTTACATTCAAATTTTCTCTCAATTTTTTCCACTCTCACACTGTTGAGGTAAAGAAAGTAGGAGAGAAATTATTGGACAACCTTAGCAATAGGGGTTGCAGAAATGAAATTGGGGAGGATAAGGCCCAAAGTAGTGGAAAATAAGGTGGAGAAAATAGAAGGTCAAGTATGAGAAGGATGAGAGAAGAGGTAATTTTGGGGAGTTTGTGTGATGTCGGTGCTATGAGGAAAAAACTAGTCTCTTCACTCTCCTTTCCAAAGAAAACCCGGAACTCCTTTCTTTGTAAAAGTCTACGTAAAGGATGATTTGATCATGTTAATCCCCAATTTGCCTCTTATATTCAACCTCTAGTTTGTCTTCTCAGTACGAAGTAATATTTTGATTCAACATTCATCCCCCCTTTTACGGGAGTTCATGTTCCTCTTTTGGAGGTTTCTATTTTTGTTTTTTTTTTTTTTTTTTGATTTGGTAAGATGAAGAACCTCGGCTGCGCAGCCCCGAGGGCGTAACCTAGCGAGGCGAAGAGGAGGGGAGTTTATGAATAGAATTGTATTTAGGGAGTCTCTGCAAGTTTCTTTCAACAAGTGAGATTTGAACCCTTGACCGAGAGGGTGGACTTCCACAAAGTGACCAAACTAAACTTGCTGTTTCTCTCTGTTTACTCCTCCAGGTCTTTATTAGTTACCCCGTATTCATTTTGGGATGTCGCTAGGTTGGGCTTACCTATTCTTTTGTTTTTTATTTTTGCAGATGAGACCATTAACAAATCCAGCACAATACATTCACTTTTAATATAAAATAATAATTTCTTCTTTCTGCTACGTGTCCAGAATATCGTTTTTTTCCTAAAACTTCGATGCGAAAGAGAAACTAATAAAGAGCCGGAGAGAAAGTATGTAACAAGTCTTGTGGGTTGTTTTCTTTCAAGTTGATAATAGTATGGAAGATGACTAAGAAATCAATAAGATAGGGTCTAAGGTACAAGTTCTTACTCCAAGACAATTATAACCAAACTCAAGACGGCCCAAAGAAGAGCCAAAAACAGATACAGATACTCATATTTGATAATCCTGTCCCTCAAGATCTCCAAATATTCAACTTAACAATGTAGATGAGTATTAATGATCCCAAACCTAAACTTGTTTGCATCTCTCACAAATCTTGCAATCGTACCAGTTACTCCCTGCCGACAAGGGGATCAGGCCATAAAAATCCAAAAGCATTTCCCTACAGCTTACAATGGGATCCTATAATTCTATATTGCGCATAACCTTTTTTGTCATATATTAACTTGCGCGAGTCCAAAACTAATCTACATGAACTTGAAGTACTGTGTCGCACTAATTGTTCTAGAAAGCAAGCCAAGCGCTCTTCAGAGGCAACTCAGAACTGGGAGGTTTTGCTGTTATGTGATTCCCCGTTGGAAACCTTAGTGCTGAAATCGTTCTCTCCTGCTCCAGAAATCACTTGGAACTCCTATAATGATTGACTATGTTGGGAGCGGTTTGTGATAAGAATAACGAAGGGAAAGTGAAGACGGAGAACTTACTTTCTGGCCTGAGGGTTGAGTTGGTATTCCTTGAGTGTTGTCCATTAACCTGAATTTTGGGAAAGATATATCAGCAGAAAACAATACTTTCGAGCAGATATGTAATGATCTTCCTACAAAAAACATATGCAACTGGTATGTTTAGACGGATAAGACCTCAATTGCAGTAGGGATAATCCTTACCTATTTACCCATCCCTACCATACCTAGAATGCATTAAAAAGAATTTCCAATTGAAAGAAGGCAAGTTAATTTTTTCCCACTCATCCGAGCACATCAAACACAACTAAACATGGTTAACGGGTAAGATAGTCTAATGGACATAAAAGGTAGTAAGGGCTTTCATTGGACAAGGTCTTTACTGGACATGACATTTACTGGACGAGATCAATACAAGCCTGAGCGGAAGGCCAATAATTTTAGGAAAAATTATCAAGAATAAGTCAACCTTGGCGCCATCCGGTAATAACAAGTCCAACCTTTGATTATCCTTGAATAAGTCAACCTTTAATACCAATCCGTTTTAAAAAGTCGTTGTTAACTTATTTAACAGCTAAAATATGAGATGTGTAAGCTCTTGAAAAGCGGATGAGAGAGAAAACAAAAAGAAATTAAAAATTACAAAAAGAAAGAAAAAGTCAGATTATTTGTAATTTAACTTGTTTAAAATTGATAAGTATTAAAGCGTAAGAGCTTATTCGAGGAAAAAATCAAAAGATTTTTTTATTTTTAGCAGATAGGAGCAGGGTCGACCTATTAATGACAATTATTCCTAATTTTTATGCTCAAAAAAAAAAGAATATGGTTTGTTTTTACGTGTTCTCATCTCTCTCCTCCTATTGACCAGGCTCACATGATCCTAATGCTTGTTTAGGGGACAAAGTACATTGGACTAGCAAAGCCAGCATCTGACGCAAGCACATAAAATCTGCACACCTTATTAGATCCATTAGTAGTTAGAGTTTTTCTAAGGTCGAACCATTCTGTCAAACAGCCATTATATTAACATATAAGAACATGATAAAGCACCAGAAACAGAAACGAGTGACCATGGGAAAGTGTAAAAACTGGAATACATGTAACCATCAGATATTAAGGAGATGAAAGCACGCTCATTAGATCCATTAGAAGTTGAAGGAGAGGAAGGCTCCAAGGCTACAGGGAGGGACACTGTCTGCAAGATCACAGCGTTAACCAGAAACGGAGGGCAAACACAGAACTAACATACAGCAGAAGATCATATCATAACTAACATACAGCAAACACCTTTCATCTATGGTTAATATCACCCTTTACAATCTATGATTTTCTGGTAAATAAAGACGTGGGACATGAAATGAAGGATTGGCCCCTAAGGAAAAGAATTAATTTTTTTCCTTAGAAAAAGCATGGTTAAGAAAAATGCGACAAATTTCCAACAGATTATTCATCATCAATGTTTCCCCAAATATCCTAATTAAAAACATCTATGTATCCATAATTCAAGAAAGAAAATTGGTGTTACTTTAAAGAAAGATTGGATGGAAGCCTAAAGGGTACCACCCATGTAATTGTGAAAGCAGAGAAGGAGAGAGGGATGGGGGGAAGCTGAAATGCAAAGTGGTTTATTTGAAAGAGATAAGTAGAGGTAGTTCCAGACCAAATAAAACATTCCATCACATACAACACCCAAGCATCACTCACTATTATCATCGATAGAATAGCGACTTAACATGGATACCTAATTATAAGCCTCACCCATCTGCCAGTGACACCATTCATCCTTCATTACCTCTTTACTTGATTCTCCACCCCCCTCAAAAAAAAATAAATAAATTAAGAAAAGCATTCTTCAGCCTCTGCAGACTACCACACCTATAGTGGGAAAAATATAAGCATTTCAATTCACGGCACAAAGCATCTACAAAATATTTACCCTTGAAGGCACTGCAATCTGTCGATGTTCAGCCGCGGGCCTGGGAGAACTTGAAGGTGAATCCTACAAATTCAGAAACAGTTGTATTTGTTAAATGAAATACCAAATCAAAATCAAGCAGAACTTTACGAGCTTTAATTTTTATTTCCTAAAAGTAATCATACTGGTTAATGCTCAAGATGAAGGAAAGTGACAACACATGAACCAAATTTTGGAGAGAAGATACAACTTACTAGCAGTGAAAGACATTCAGATAAAAGGCCCAACAATTGAGAAAGTGATAATAGCAGTGAAAGACATTCAGATAAAAGGCCTTACATTGAGAAAGAGATAATAGCAGTGAAAGACATTCGAATAAAGGCCCAACACAAAACATAAGCACAAATTTTAGGAAAAATAAAACAAATAATTTTGCAGATATATCTGATGATGATAGAAGCCAACGAAACATGCCTGAATAACATCTGCAAATCTATTCTCTGCATCCAGTGTACAAGTAATAATCTTGCCACTCCTTCCTTTGTCTCATCCTGAAAGTGGTTTGACATAGTTGTAAAATAAATTGGAATGATATTTTTAATATAAATTCTGCAGACATTCAATAATATAAAATTTCAGACCTGTTTCCCTTGAATTCTTCCCATTCTTGTCTCCTGAAATCACAAAAGAGTCGGATAATGTATTCCAGGGCCCTAATCAGGCCCGAGACTGGATCACCCATAATAGAAAACACTAAGTACACATGAGTCACCAGAGTTCGGATTGTATGATTGACAGTTTGGAGATCAACGGTAAACTTCAAAACCTCTCCATTTACTCCGGTAACCTGAAAACTTGAAACATGTCAATGAGAATTTGGAATCTCAATTTTCTTAAAAACATTAGGGATATATCTGTATACCAATGTCAAACATCTTTTACCAAATAATCTACTTCAAATGGAATATCACATCAGTGCCTCAACTTTCAATCTAGAACTCAACATCACTGTACATGTAAAGCACTACTATAATAATAACAAACACTTAACTATAATGGCAGAATCGTCAGGCCATATAAACAAGGTATACTCATCTCACTGCTTCACCACCCCTTTTCTTCTCAAGAGGTTGCTAAGTTTTACCACAATTATCTGTCAAGCCTCAACCTATTTCTTCTTAATAACAATCTCCCACTTCTCATTATAGCTAGAGTTTACTAATAGATGTTAGTCATAACACTTGTAGGATTAGGGAATGCTCGGCCATGGTAACTTGAAGTATCATATTCAACACAGTTGAGGTAGCATATTCAAAGAAAGATTGCAAAGAAGGGGCATATGTTCACTTATGATTGACTAGCAAGCTTTTTGAGCTACATATGATGAAGCTTACTGAAAAGCATACAAGATGAACCAATGAAGGTACAGTAAGAAAATAAAATAAAATGTCGTTGCTCCCATTTTGTTAGTTTACAGATCCTTCGGTAAAGGCATTAAGGACCCCCAAAATATTTTGAGATGTGAGTCACAAAGTCTTAGGTGGACATAATAAAGGAGACAGAGGGTGTAGTTATTAAGGTCCGCCAGATCATCATAGAAGACAATTGACCACGTGGCGTCACCAGCTTTTATGTTTCCAAACAATGCCTAGGAAGGGGTACATGTTCACCGATTTTAGATTAAAACAGCACTGGTGCTCTAATGTTGTCCCTTAACTGAAAAATAAGTACTCTATGATTTCAGAACCCGGGATATTTTATGTTTCCAAACAACTCCTAAGAGAAACAAATGCCACAATTATTATTTTCAAAGAGGGATTTCAAAACATACCTCATCCTTCGTAGTACTACTGCTTGCAACTATGTCATCAAATTTATTACTTGATTCGTCAAGTTTGGAAGATATTGCGTTTCTGGTAACCTGATGCAATGGAGAATGGGAAGTGACCTCATGAAACATCTAACACTCAGTATAATACACAACATAACCTGAAATTTACATAAGATCAGAGAATTCTGCAACGGGAAAATTAGGGTCAAAGGAAATCTAAACCCAAAATCTCATGAAGCATACAAGTTCAAAAGTCAAGAGGAAAGATGGGAATGCCAAAAGTAATAGGAGAAATATATCCCTGCATAACTGACAAAATACCACCTCTATTAAAAACAAATTGCAATATCCAATTCATATTCCAAATTCTTGAAAAAGAACCCCTGCAAGAGAACTTCAGATGGACAACTCAAAGACAAATAGACAACTATAGCACCATGGGGATAAATAATATAAACAATCAAATCTAACCCAGGGAACAATGGTGATTATACTCAATATCGACAGAATTACAACAAGGGACAAACACAAACCTACATTTCCATCCAAATAAGAAAAGAGAAGTGATAACATGTGAAACTTGCCTTGAGTGAAAGAAAAACTTTACAAGCTGCTTCGCAACAGACTTACAGGCATCTGATAAGCCAAGCGCTTGGTGGCAAACATGAAATTAGGAATTTTCCAACCCTGTCAATGTTCAAACAAGAAGTTAGTGCTGAATGAGCAACTTCTTCGTCCTTACCTGTAAGATCAGTCAGATAGCTAGAGTAGCATATGAGGTGACACATATAAACAAGTAAATAGGCAAGTGGGGCAATTCAAACATGTTGCAAAATCATGATAATTCGTCAAACACAATATAGCTTCATTAATTGAAGTACCATGTAATGCGTGGAGCAGCAAACACACACAGAAGAGAGGAATGACAAGTGTTTAGTTGAGATGAGAGAAAAAAAAAAAGAACCTTAGGTAATGAACTGTGAATCAATTCATTCTACGTAGACAGAAGATCGATTTCATTTTATATATATAAAAAAAGCGCTAATTATGCAAGAAATATTAATTCTCGTAGAGCAAGGTGTGCCAACCTATAATTTGCCATGACAAAAAAAGGGTACAGTAACAGATCTATGTTGCTTAAAGAAAGGATTAAGTCAAGTGGCAAGCCACCGGTGGAGTAGATAATATGGCCATAGGATTGAGATTTTGTAAATCAACCATCAGAGTCTGAGAAGTTTCAGGAGTTTGCAAGGCAGAATTCCTGAAGTGATTCAAGCTCCAACAACTTTGACATGCTATCAAATTCCGTGAAAGACTTCCAAAATTTGGAGTAAGGCTGGAACATTCGGCCTCCCCAAGGCAGGAATCATAATGGCTACCAGTTGTTGTGATTGACATTGTCGAGCAAGAACATTTTTTTTAGAACGGGAACTCTTATCAATGACATCATAATCAAGAACGCAAACAGTACCCACAAAGAGGTGGTCAATTAAAGCTTTTCAAGATAATAAAGACATTACAAAAGACGCTACTGATCAAAGTAGCAAAGAAACCAGATTTTTCTCAACAAATATAAAGATAAATCACAATATCAAATAGTTAAAACCGTGAAGTCTACTAAATATTTGGAATGAGAGGAGATTATAATTTGCTTTGTACACACATAAAATTAGTCAAACGGATGGACAAGTCAAACTACTTAAATAATCGAAGCTAAAAGAGGGTATCAAAACTCAGAGGGGGTGCCCAGCCACTTCCTGAGGTATGCTGACTGCTTGTTCACCAAGAAAAATGAAACCTACATAGAGTGGTATCAAAACTCAAAGCAGCTGATTTATCATTTGCAATATGCTTGTTTTTAATTTACTAATTCTATAGCTTAACAAATTTCTGAACATGCACATGGCAATAGAATTAGATCACGTACGCATAAATCTAGACAATACGTGAACAGAACAAGAACAAATCATCTGAAACAAAGAAATAAGAGAGATTATGCCTTCAATTGCTCAGGGTTATTTTTGGGCGTATTGCAATTGGCTTCTAGTGAGGAGGAAACTCAATCAGTGGTCAAAAGACAAGCTCCCTCCAGCAACAATCACACTATATTTTACCTTCCACCACACATATCCACAGCCAACAGCTACAATCACAATGATTACACCATATCGACGGCCATCTAAAACATAAAAAAGAATAAAGTCATCAGCATAGACTAGTGAGAAAAGGACACATAACATGTAACATAACAGCCACCATTTACTATATACAAGTATTATTAAAAAAAAGTATGAGGAGACATGTTAAATGGCTAGGCCCCGGTGCAGCCAGACAACAATGCTGATTTCCTCCCTTTCAAGTAGGCCACCAAATAGTCAAAGTATTGGCTTACAAAAGTGCCTTGCAGATACTGAAAGCTGGATCAATTCTCGAGTATAACCCTTCTTTTCTCCCTTAAGGATAACTTTTAGCGAGATGGATCCTATTTCTCAACATAAACTGAAGATAAATTCAATACGACAATAAAAAAAGGACCCTGAATCTACAGGAAAAGTTATCAAGCCCAACTTGCATGTTACCACCCTAGGGCAAAGATAGGCTGGGAATGCCTTCCCTCCAAAAGAAAGGGGGGCTCATGCCCTTATCCTCAATCAATCATCAATGGCTCTCAATCTCGCCATATCTGCATGTCAGATACTATACTCACTATTCCCAATAACATACATAATAGTTATCAACAACACAGTTAGCACAATGCTGCCAGACAAAAGCACAAAGCGTGATCCCCTTTCTTGTTAGTTTGACTCTCACCCACACCAGGCAACCAAATTGAGTTTCATATCTGCAGCTTCGCGTGGAATTTAGGAGGTTCAGATGCTCATACTGGACATTGTCAGTTCGTACACAGAGGATATTCAATGATAATCCTTAATATTAATTTTTTCTGTTCTCTCTCCACCCGCCCCTTCCCTCCCCCAACCCCCTTCAGTGCCAGCAAAGTACCACATATAATTCATTAATTATAATCGAGGCTAAACAGGCAATAACATGTCCTTTTTTTTCTGAATGGCACAATAGAGAAGAGCTACCTGTAGCATTTGAAGTCACAATTGTGATGGGTCTGCTTGATGCAAGGAGCGTGCAGCTCTTGCCTCAAATTATTGCCTGAAAAAAAAACAGAAAGTTGGACCATAATTCCAAACTTAATATTTCAGCTGACACCAAAGTATTAATTCTATCACATGAGAAAAGCACCAGCTGAGGATAAAAATGCTCATAAGGGGATAAGATTCTAACTATTGGAAGCACAAACAGGGAATGGGGAAAAGGCTGTAGCAAGTTCATTCACAAGAATAGTGACTAATGAGAGCACAATCATAAGAAACAAAAAAATGCCCACACTTACCACCCAGCATGGATCCCATTGAAGGAACCACAATGCAAATATCCTTTAAATATAACCCACAAATGAAGATGCAAAATGAGAAAATATGTTAACACCTGGGATCTTTTTATTAGATTCTCCATTGGATAAAGAATTCAAAAAGAATCTAAACAAAGCCACCTCAGGGAGTATGAAGGCCCCACACTACTTCTTCATTCAGGGGGTATGGATTAGCCATTAGTGGTTTCATATTTGTTTTTTACTAAAACTAATCGTTACATTGTCATACTCTTTTGTAAATTCACACCCACCAGAAGGCAGCAAAGTCAGACAAACAACTAAGTGAAATAAAAAATTGAGCAGATAAAGGAAAATAAGAAAATAAAAGTCCAGGGCTTTGATACCCATAAAACATTCCTAGACTAGCAGTTGAGCACTCAGAAACTAAACCTGGGAGAAATATGGTAGTTTATCTCATACACATAGTCATTCAGTCAAGGCATTATTATTTTCAAGGAAGGGCCGATTTCAGAAAGAGCAGAAAGCAAATTATCAAAAGTGCTTCAAACAGTAAGTAGCAGGGGTAATAATCAGATCAAGGTGATGAATATCAACCAACAAGAAAGCGAACCAGTCTAGATAATTAATAAGGAAAGTGGTTTTTATACTCTTTGAATAAAGTAACTTACATCTTTATTCACTATGAAAAACTTTATCCTTATTATATAGTATTAAAATTATAAAAAGAATTATAAGCAAATAACTGATTTGTTCAAAGCAAATACCTGAGCTATCAAAGCATCATTTCTTGGCTTGCTTGTTGAGAAGTTGAATCACTTTGCTTTATTGGCTTCATAGCAACCTGTGATAGATCAGAACACATCTACTTTAAGACTCTCTAGTCTGTATAGACATACATGATCTTTATATCTCTTGATGAATCATAAATGCTATGTGATGGTGGGGTGGACCATTCTGACCAGCTACATACTACAAGTACATAATAAGACTAGTAATACAGAAGCAAGCCCACATAATACCAGGTACAAGATGCAAGAATTCAAAGAAATATGAAGTAGCCTACACCTGGAGCAAAGTGGCTATTTCATGACGAAGTCAGAGGTCTTAGAGTTATTAAGATTTAGAAAAGGAAATATAAGAAAAACGGCTTGATTAAAGATAAGACACCTTTATGGCCCCTGAGATGACATCAGAGACACTGGGCATGTGCCCCTCTTTAGCTAAAATTGAACCCAGGATGCCTGCATAGCGAAAGAGTAGAGCCATTAACCATGAGAACAGTTCAAATTCAAACACATCATTTTCTCGGCCTTCAAGCATTTCAAAAGGACAGAAGCAACAGAATATAGACAAATGTCATGCAACATTTTAAGGGACTTCCTGCAACTTTTTGAGTCAAAAGATTTGACAGAGGAACTACAGTCTACAGACATTGCAACAGTGACAGGCATATTACCTACAAATTCAAAAATACTCAAGTATTGCTCATGATCTAAGCTTGGCTCCTACATACAATAATACAAAAGCCTCGAAAAGGAACTTCAACCTTGATATATCCATACAACCAAGAGAAAACAGAAAGACATGGATGTAGTATTTTGCAAATACGGTGGCTGAAAATGCAGATAGTCTTTGTGAAATGAGATATAAACTTAAGGAACAAACTAGCTCACATGATTTGATGAAGCTCACGATAGTCAAAATTACAGGACACTAGTTAAGATTTAAGAGACTATCCACCCTCTTAGCAGTCGGCACTGGGCAGGATAGCTAAGATCTTCTTAACAAAGAAACAATCCAACAAGCAAATATACAAGAATATTTCCACCACTTATCATCCCTGTAGAGAGCTCTATAACTTAACTAAGAATATACACCTTCATTTCACAAACTTGACTCTAAAGTCTAAAGCACTAAAAACACAAAGGAGAAAGCTATAATTATCCACTGACAGTCCTGAAGGACTTCCACTAATCGCTGACTCACTTCCCTCTACCTTGGCAATTGGCATGAGAGTAAGCAACAACAAAAGACAGAGTGCCAGGTATAAATTCACTAGAATGGAATAAGATCAAGCATGATGCTACTTGACAGAATCCACCGTATACTGAACATACCTTGCTCAGAGTTAGCATTTTTAGTCCTTCAAAGCTCAAACAGTTGGCAGTTGAAATTTCAAAGAATGAAAATATTATTGTAACAGTAGGGACACAATAAATCTAATCTATGTTTTCATCTAACAAGTCGCCATACTCAGTTCAGGATCAAAGAAATCGTATAGCTATGCATTATGCCATTCAAACTTGAATTCCAATATCATTAATATAACCCATCATTTCTTAACTGATTGTAGGTAGCATGGGTGCACTTATGTAAATGAAAAAGAGTTCGTGCCTGTATCAAGCAGCAACAACACAATGCAATTCATATATAACTTGGTGTAGGTTTTACTAATATAAATGGAGATCACAAGTATGGTCGAACGGGCAAAACTAAAAAGGCAATCCATGATTTCTCTAGCTGTAAGATGAATCCAGAAAGAGACATGAGGAGATTCTCATGAAGCTTTCTTTTATGACTATATATGAACTATATTCCTAACAGCACATGTGACAGACTACTCACTCTGCCTCCTGCCTGGCTCTTATTTGAAGCCAAAAATTGGTATGATAACATTCAACAAACAACATCCATGACACTTGATAACTCATATCTCAAAATATAGAAGGAAATCTTCTACAGGATACCCTCTATACTTCTAAAGTTCTAACAGACTCTCTGTTCATAACCTATAGAAAAATATGGGTCTGGAATGCAGGTTTGTCAAATGATTACCAATACTCAGAAACCCTCCAGTATCTGTCACCCAATAGACACAACAAAACATAATCTAAATCTAAATCCAAATTCATCTATATGGCCCGCGACATATGTCACACCCTCGGCCACGTAATGCATGTTGAAAACTAGAAAGCGGTTATCCTACTAGTCTCTTACTGCTTTAAACTATACTATCACTTAATACATACCTGGGAATGCCTATCTAAGGCATAATTCATTCCCATTACACACTTTCAGCTTTTATCTACCAATACTTAGGCTTTCACATACACATCTAACTAAAAAACCCCACGAATTGGAATGAATTTTATTCTTCTTGCAGGAGTTTGCAACGACAAACAGAGTTCACACGCCAAATAAAAGTGTGTGCAACCTTTCTTGTCAAAATAACCCTAACTACCCACCTGAACGAATCAAAAGACTCCTAAAACAAGCTTATATAAACTCCACCCAGCAACATTTTGATTCACATTAGTCAGTAAATAACATAGCTACTCATCATTACAATTTCACTGTCAAACTAAAGTAAAAAATGTATATAAAACTTCCAATGGACATAGATAGATGCCAAATATGATCTGATCCTTCAAATAAAGAAAAAACCCGATTTTCATTTCTGGAAATTCAAAATTCCAATAATATATGTCATTTATCAGCTAATAAATAATCCTATGAGATACTACAACAGAGTAGAAAATAACTAATCAAACATCCAATACCCAATTTTACTACTTAATGAAACAATTCAATTACTACCCATATCACTAATTCTCACCAAATTGAGAAAACACCAAAAACCCTCTTCTAATAAATAACTAAATTCAAGAATAAACACAAAATTTGAACAAAATGCCAACATTTAGACTAACAAAAGAGGAGAGAGAGAGAGAAACCTGCACCAACAAGGAAAGTGAGCTTTCCCAGAGGGAGAGCCATTGCTGGCTTGCTGCTAAAAACCCACCAAAACCCCTAAAAAGTGATTATTGTCAACACTTTTAAAAAACTGGAACTGTTTTTCTTCTTCTTCTTCCCTTTGCAGAAAAACCCACGATCAAATTAGAATTTTTAACTGCCAAAAACAGTCAAAATTGCATTTTTTTTATACTTAATTCTTTTCTGACTCTCTTTCTGATTGGATTGGATTTTTTTGAAAAAGTGTAGTGACTTGGAGAAAGCGTCGATTTCCCTCTCCTCTTTGTCGCAGTGTTTAGGTTGGGACTTGGGACGTTGGGTGGGGCATTGCAATTGTTTTTTAACGCATTTGCAAATTTATCATTAATATGAATTATAATGAGAATAAAATTAGGAGAGAAAAACAATATGGAAGTAGTATATGGGTAAATAATAATTAATAAATTACATGATAATATAGTAATGTGTGTATGTAAGAAAGTCAAAAAAAAAAACATTTAGCAAAGGATTAATATTAGGGTAAATTAGGTAGAACGTATGCTTGACTTTAGGCTGGTCTGGCTTATTGTGGCAGCAACGGGTGCAGCGTGGCAGCCGGCTTAAGGTGGGGTGCGAGAAAAAAATAGCGTAAATATTGGCCAGGACGACGGAGATTCTACGGGGCCAGAGAATCTCGGGTTTATTTTAATATTTTTGTTAATTCCCTACCTTTTTTTTAGTAAGTCGCGTCTCTTTTTTTTTTTCCTCCTTTCTAGTTTCTTTCTGTTTTCTCTCTTCTCTTCTTCTTCTCAAAGTTTATTTTACCTTTTTCAACTTACGGGGTCGCCATTTGAGACAAGAGGAAGACGAAGAACAGTGTTTCTCTGGCGCGAATCAAAATCTGAACTTCAACTTGGTGAGTTTGCCTACATTGATTTTTTTTAATGTGGGTAATTCTCTAATATGCGATGCGATAATTAGGGTTAAGTTAGATGAAATTAAAAGTGCGAAACATGTGTGGTTGATTGATTGCTTGAAATAAATGTGTGTGCTTGAAGTGAATATGTGTGATGGATTTGTGTTTGATTTTGCTCAATCGTACTTGCAATGAATGTATTTTTTTATGGCATGTTTTTGTGTTTTTTGTAAAATAGTGGCATCGCATTCGTATCAAATTAAATCATGGAGGGTATTGATTGATAAATAAGGTATGTATTGGCCCGATAAATGAGAAAATTCAACCTAACCTTCCACTTTGAACAACTACCGTGGGCAGATGCAATGGTTCGCTTTCTCTTGCTCACGGTTGCGCCATGGGCGGCAACCCATGGTGGATAAACTTTCCCATGCCTTTCAACCATGATGATGGTTGGCGAGTTAAAGAAAGAAGAGAAGAGAGAGAATTGAGTTTTCGTTAATTGAGATTTAGGAATTTAGGGTTTCGATAATTGAGAAAGGGATTTAAGATGGAGTTGGCGAGTTAAAAGAAGAAGAGGGAAAAAAAGGAGCGCGTGATTTCTTAAAAAAAGGAGGGAATTAAAATATTAAAATAATGGAGATTACTGTTCCGGTGGAATCTCTCTAGTTGTCGTCGTTATCTTATTTTCTAGCCTTTTTTGGCTTCAAGTTGGTCTTCTGTTTCTCATTTACGTTTAAGGTTGTCTTTATGTCTCTTCTATGGCTTAGAAGTAAGAAAGGTGGTCTTTGTTCTGGCCACGATTGCTTAATATTAATAACATTAGTTGATGGGTGATTTTGTCATAGATTTTAAAACGGTTTTTAATAAATACGACAAATGTGAAATTATTATACGCAATGTTGAATATTCGCGTCATAACGAGTTTTGAAGCGTAAGCGTCACCACTTTTACACTTCGGACGTTAAGTGTAATTGAAACTTTATTTACGATATTGTGGTATTAGCACTTTGCTTACTCATCAATCTAGGCCTAATCCCCTAAAATCTAATCAAACACTTAACCCCAAAAATGTAAAACCCTAACCCACCCCATCCCCCTCCCTCCTGACCACCACCCCTCCCCCTCCCCTCCACCAGCCCCCACCCCTCCCCCTGCCCTCCACCGTCTGCCCCCTTCCCTCCGTCGCAGCCTCCTACCCCCTCCCCCTGCTAGCCCAGCCCCCAGCCCCCCTCCCCACCGATTTTCCAGCCCCACCCCTCCCCCCTCCGATTTCTGCGGCTGCCCCACCCCTCCCCGCGATTTCCCCTACCCTCCACCCCTACCCCTCGAAATCCGAACTTTCAGACTCGTAATTCCCCTTGTAATCACCCGCGATTTTCAGATTCGTAATCCCCTTGTAAGCCACAGCGGCGGCGACCGAAGAAGAGTCATTTTCCGGAAACGCTTTGACTCGGGCCGGGTTACCGATGCGAGCCAGATTAGCGAGTTATGGGAACGACCTGTATTTGTCGAGATACTTCTACCATGGAGGAGCTCCAGAATCACTTGAGGGGAGGGATTTGGTGACTGGGGAAATCGCTTTGAGGGGGAAATGAGCTGCTAAGGATTGGATGCAAGGGGACTACGGGAGTGGGGGAGGGGTGGATGCGGCCCACGGGGGGTGGAGGAGGGAGTGGCTCTGCCGTGGGGGGTGGGGAGGCAGGTGGTGTGGCTGGGCTGGGGGAGGCTAGCTTTGGGGAGGGGCGGTGGGGTAGGGTTAGGATTAGAGGTTAGGGTTGGTCAGTTAAGGGTTAAGGTTAGGGGTTAAGGGTTAGGGATAAGGGATTAGGGGTTAATAATGTGGCTTTCGTAAATAAAGCGGCGGGTTAACGAACGTTAGGAAAAGAGCGTATAGTGCGCGATTTTGAAACGGGGGTATATGGTGAATATAAAGCGTTAAGGGTACTACGATGAATTTCGTGATTTGTCGAGGATATTTGGTAAGCAGGATTTTTAAATAATAACCCTAGGTGTTTGATTATCTTATATTGATTTTTGTATTTATTCTAATTAAAGCTTTTGTTTCCTTAGTATTATTTATTCGTAAGATAATCGCATCCCAACATAGCCTTTTATTTACTTAGCCTTATTTTTACTATACTTTAAAATAATATTATCCTTCTCCTCCTCCCATATCAAGAAGAAAATTACAATAGCATGAACATGGGTTAAAGTATACAAATCAATTGAGTTCAGTTATATCTTATCCTTAGTGGATGATGATTTTGATTTATGAACTTGAATCAGATATAAGTTAGTCAAAACAAAATTTTGGAAATTTGCCAATTTTGTCCAATTGGAATGGAATTTTATGCCATATTTCGTGCAATCAAACATAAAGTAGCATGTATTGTTTATACAAATTGAACAAAACAAGAAAGATCTTGGTAACTAATTATTTGCAACTTAACAATTTAAAACAAAACTTTCAACTACTTAAATTTCAATATTATTTAATGGATGAAAATAGACGAATTTATAATCCCGTTACATGCGGTAACATCATTTTGAATCAATTGTTTCTTATAATTTGGGTAAAGCAGTTCATCGATATTTCATACGTGTTGCTAGGGAAATTTTGGGAGGAAATTGGGTAAAATAAATTTTGGATGGAATTGGCTTAAAATAAAATTGTGAAATTGGACTAATAGCCCAGGGGATGAAATTAATTTGAATCAATTTGGCTTAGGTTCTATGAAATTAAAAAAGTTGGCCGATGAGAAAGGAAGGGAGAAAGGAAATGGGAAAAGGGATAAAGAGGGTTATGTAAATAGAGGGGTATATTGAGTATTTTAGGGTTATGTTAAGTAAATAGAAGGTTGCAATAGCAACCATAAAAGAGATTAAAGAACAGAACAATATTGAGTATTTTAGGGTTATGTTAAGTAAATGGAACTTTATTCTCTGAAATTTACATTGTAGATGCAGTATTTGAATCGGGGGATGAATATGGCAATGGTGTTTGAAAGGAGGGGATGTTGAGGTGGTTCAAGAGGTTAAGGGTACATTGGTTAGGCTCCAGATGATGAGGTGGGAAGAAAAGGGTTGTTGCTTCTGATTCTAAGGTTCACGACCTTGGAGAGCAAAGGCAGTGTTTGTGCCACGAGGTGTCATGGGCTCTGAGGGCGATAGGAAGAAAAGAAAGGGAAGGAAAAGTTGGCACAAAAAGGGAAGGAGGGGTGGTAGGAGGGTGTGGCTCCGTGAGAGCACGCTCTAGATGTGTGACTATTGGGAAGGAAAAGGAGCATGACATCTTTGTTGAGGATGACTCAATAAGTTCGGGTACATTCAAAGTTGTGGAGAATCGATGAGGGGATGGATTGAGGACAGGACATTCCCTTGAGTCCTGACTGTGTGCAGTGGGATCACGAACGCCATGCTTTCCTCCTTATTCATGAAAGGGAACCCTCCCGCTCGGCGAGGTTTTGTATCTTTAACTTTGCCTTATGTTAGTGTATGTTATGATGATGTGTACATTTCAATTATGGCCATGTTTTGTTTCGTTTGGATTATCGGATGTTCACTATATCTTGGTGTGAATAATGGCCACTGTGGTTGTTGAATATGGCATGTTCATTACATGTTGTGGGTTGGATTAAGATGATCTTTGTTGTGAGTTATATTTTGTTTTTAATGCTTTATCTTTGGGATGTTGATATTATAGGCTTTAGTTTGGATTAAGATGATCTTTGTTCAGTTATGGCCCTGTGTTTTAATGCTTCATGCCCTGTTTCTTGTTTTTAATCATGGTATGTTCCACCAAGCCTTTGTGGTTTGGTATTTTAAGGCTTGTGGTGTCACTTATGTCCTGTTTTTGTTGGTCTTTTTAATGGGATGTTGAGAATGTAGCTTGTGGTTTGGTTTATTCGATCTTTTGGTGTGAGTTATGCCTTGTTTTTAGTTTTTTTCATGGGATGTTGAGGATGTAAGTACGTGGTTTGGATTATTCGATCTTTGGTGTGACTAATACCCCTGTGTTGTTGTTTTTTGAAGGATATTTGAGATTGAGTCCAGCCCCAATTGTTATTTATCATGGTATGTTGTGGGTTAAGTGATTATATGTTGTGGCTTTGGAGTATGATGATCTTTGGTGTGCCTAAATGTACTGTTTTGGTGGGTTTGTGATGACTATATTCACCGATTAGGTCCATGTCCCTTGAGTATACGAGAGGGTAGGCTAATGATGTTAACCATAATTTGGATTTTGATGGGTTTGTGAATATGATCCTCCCTCCACTTTACGTATAGGAGTCCCCTTTAAATTTTAAATGGAAAACATCCAAATGATGAAGGGACTCATGACTTAATCAAAAATGAAACAATTGCTCCATACTTTACATGTATGTTGAAGTGTCAATGTTGTATTTTTGGTATTAGTTACAATTAAATCTCTCGATGGATGTAATGAAAAAAGGTAAATGAGTATGGTTAAGAATGACTAAGCATGTTAGCATTCTTAGAGTCCCCTTAATGATATGTGACCTGAAACATCCAAATGATGAAGGGACTCCTAACTCATTGAAATCGAGAATCATTTGCTCATTACTTTACAAGTATGTTGAGGTGTGAAAAAATTACGTATTTCTACATGAGTTACACCTATATCACGATGGATGTAATGAAGTCAAATGATGAACTTTGATTATGCATGTTTTGCCTCTTGTTGCCCTTTTTAACTAATATGCCACAGCTTAATTTGATCGATATAAACAGGCCCATTCACTATTTCATCAACATATGAAAGGACATTCACCATTGCATTAACATGAACTTGTGATTTCACCTCTTCAATTACAAAAAAACATTCAATCTCTTGCTATTACTAAACATAGTCTTACCCAATATATTATACCCAAAAAACTATACCATGACTATATTATACCCAAAATATAATGCGCCCATATTAACTTCTTTACCCAAAAAACTATACAGTTGTATATACACCAAAACCAAACTTTTACGAGTTCACCACCTATCCATATTAAAAATGCGTCTTGATGAAGGTACTCCAGCTTCACCCATAGTTATGAAATTGTCATTTAAATATTCTGTGAACTACATCGATCAGGTTCTTAGCGGCGTAACATTCTTGAGTAAAAGGCCTTGCCTTTCAAGTTTTCTTTTTCCATGATGAGGATTCTTAAAGTTATTCCCTCCTTTCACTTTGACACTTCCACCATGGCGTATTGAAGTTGCAACCATGTGTACTTTAAGACCTCGGGATCAAAAAATCATATGCATCTTGCACCTTTAAAATAAGATCATCTAGGTTTTTAGGGAATGATTGGTATTGTAATGCTTGAATTGCTCTAAAAAACCCGAATCTAAAACATTAAAATCGGGACTTTGGTGGTTGGCATATTAGTTTAATGTTGAAACCATTTTGGGTGGCAGTATGACAAATACAGGATCATCTGGTTGTAGATGAGGTCTTGCATTATCTTGTTGGATGTATATTTCCTTTGAAACCCCTTCGGCCAAGTCCTCATAATACATGGGATGATTTCATTAAGTAGCATGTTTTTGATGACTTCTTTTATTATGCTTTCAATGGCCTTTGTTTCTAATATTGTGCTGTGGTCTCTTTGAAGTGTTGTACTTAGGTACAACTCTCTTCACAAAGGGGAAGATCCCAAATTTTCCATCATGGATCATTTTCCCTTCACTTTGTCATAGATTGGCCTAGAAGTGACTGCCATGAACATTGCTTTTATCTTGTACCTCTTTGATGGCAACACCTATAAGGATCATCCTCTTTTGGTAGGAGGTAGAACACTCCTCATGTCTGGATTTAAAGTAGAACCACTTTTCATCCATGTGTATGACATTGTCCATTGGCACAAAAA